>JASSUY010020034.1:0-34307 GCA_032466535.1 Forpus xanthops
CCCTGGCAGGGGGGTTGGAACTAGATGATCTTAAGGTCCTTTCCAACCCTAACTATTCTATGATTCTATGATTCAGAGACAAATGCTTGTGACAAACACAGAGCAGTCTGTGGCCTTTTATTCCAGGAAACTCCTTGGACCTTTCAGTATAAAGGCATGAACAGAACTAGCTGTAATAACCGAGCAACTGTTGGAAAGAAAAGGTACTCAGCAGCTCCTTTATTTTAAAAATATTTTGGGAGTCACTTTGAACATTCCTGCCACACCTTCAGTATCATGGACAGCAATAAGAAGACCAGCGATATAAGATGGGATTCAGTTACCAAAGACTGGTGCCTAAATAGCAGCTAAGGTGGGCCAGAGTTTCCCTGATGGTTTCCAGCTGTCACTCCAAAAGGAAAAGGTCCCATGAAGATGTCTTCGATACCCAAGGCATCTGAAATGCTAACAAGTACCTAGATCAAGTGATTTAATATCTTCCACAGAACCTTAGGAGTTCCCACCATAGCCAGTGAAAGTTTCTATTTTAATTATAGTCAATAACACTAATTGTAATCAATATCAGTAATCACTGTCTTCTGACATCAGAGATAACATCTCTGTGATAAATTCTTAGAGATAAAAAACTTTAAGAAAGCAGAGGGCTCATGACATCTACTACAACCTGATTTAGCGTATAAAACTGGCGCCAAAATCTCCATTTGTCTGCTCTGCTCCCAGGAAATGGCTGGTGTAAATAGAATCCTAATGCCCTTATCCCTTTGAAATAAAAAGGGAGTGAACCTGAGATCACTGGGAGGTAAAACTCAGGAGTCTTCTCAAGTGGCAGTGTCCCTTATTATACACCAGAAATTTTCACATGGTGCATCTGTGTTCCTGATGCCCTCCACTCTCACCATCTTTCCATAGAGTGAAGACAGACATGAAAAAACTCACAGCTGATAATTTCTCACTGTGAAGGTTTCCTTTAACTTCACTTCTGCATGACCATTCCCCATACATAGCCACAGTACTGACCTCATGTGTGACAGGATTTTACTCATTAAGAAGTCCTTTCTGCCTACAGATCAACTTTAAGTAGCATAATGTGAACTATAATTAGCAGAGTACAATATTTTTAACAGACTCCAAAATCCCTTTTCTACTTCATTAAACTGAGGTTCATTTTGAGCAGTCTATGCACCAATAAGTATTTACAATCTTCTTGAAGCACAACTTAGAGGCTTGTACAGTACAGCCATTTCCATCTGTCACTCTGATACATATTTAGGGACTACCTAAAATACAGACTGGACCTATTACAATAGTTGGTCATGTGAATTCTCCTTAGTTCAATGGTCATTCCACAACAGACTTTCAGAAGCATCTCAGTCGATCATGCACCTAACCTACAGAAACCTCTTTCTGATAGCCATTCATTATGAGGTTATCAGATGTCTTTGGAATGAGCAAAAAGGCTGGAAATGGATGACATTTGGACTCTTTTTTTTCAACTCAAATGATAGATGCATCCTTATATGCAAACTTCCTCCTTCTCCATGCATCACACAAGATTAAGCACCCTTCTTTCTCTATGCGTGAGTTAGGATTTTAAAGAGAAGGAAAAAAGTAGCCCTGTTTTTAAAGAATAATAATTTTTTTCCCTCTTGAGTTATTTAAAGACTCCAGGTACCTGTGCAAAGCATCTTATTACAAACATGCACATTTACTTGCATTCTCTTTGGGAATGTTAGGATAGAAAGGGGCCCCACTACCTACCACTTCTTATAGAAAGGTTGAAAATGCTGCATCTTGCCTTATACGAAAAACTCCCAGCTCTTCCTATTGCTAGTAGCTATTCTAAAAATAGCTTCTGGAATTATGAACTGCTAGGCCAAATTTTGGTTACAAATAAGTGTATCGAAAAAATGTGTGTGCTCCACCCTATGGCACAGTTTGGATTAGTTGGGACTCCACTGCACTTGCATTATGGTTATTATTTTTGTATAGTTGGAACACTAACTCTGTAGCAGAACCAATTCTTTACATGTCTACCACAAAAAAAAAAAAAAAAAAAAGGAGAAAAAAAGAAAGAAAAAAAATCAAAGTGTAACTTCAGGGTAATTGCAGAAGGTAAATCCAAAGTGGTTAATGCAGTTAACTTCATGTTAATTTTAGCTCAAATCTGAGAGGTTGCTGCCTACAAACACCCATTCAGAGCTTTAGTCACCAGTCATTCAGTGACAGCCAATGAAAATATTTGGTGAGTAAACTTCCATACATGTTTATAGGTTCCACTCCTAATAGGGTACTAATAAGCTATTCAGATATGTAGTTTACTTCCTCTTATGCATTAATGTTAATTACAAGTAACCAGAATTATACAGACAGTGTAATTACATTCTAATTATAACATAACCACAGCTACCATGTTATAAGTGTAACTCTATTTAAAAAAAAACTTTTAAGACATGTCATCTTAACACATGGTTTTAATCCTAATTTTTTGTAGCCTACCTTTCAACAATGCACATCTGGGCACTCAAACAAGCTTTTGACCGAGCTTTCATTGGATAGCAGAACCAGCTAAATATTATCTAATCATATTTTAAATTGAGAGATACATTGCCTTTAGTCTTTAGAGAACGGGGGAAACAGAAATTATACAGGCAGAGTAACTTCCATTTCCCTGTACATACAAGATTCAAATTTTAACTCATTGCTATGTTACTCCAGTAAGAAACACAAGTTTAATGACACAGATGGAGCCCTTAGTTTCCCTTGGGAACTAAAGGAGAATAAAACAAGCAGAACAAGGTAACAAAGCATGCCAGTTTGGAGAAGCTTTGTGTGCTCAGGATATGTTTCCTGGTGGGTAGGGGGAAATACTACTGAAAGATTATTCTTCCCCATTGGCAAAGGGCACCATTGCTAAACAGACAAAATGAAATAAAACATAAGACAAAGCCAAAAAAACCCAATAGTCTTACTTCTAGTCTTAGAAGAACATGAATCCTGTCTCCAGAGTATGTGTGTCATCCTACACACCTGTATTACAAAGCCTGGCTAGTAGCATCATGCTCTGAAAAGACAATGACACTGCCAGGTGGAAGTGATTAGTTCCTTGTTTCCCATATAAGGAGCCTCCTCAGCTATTTCTGTAGAAGCTGCCCACATGGTCCTGTGCTTACCTGGGGTTTAGTGTTTACTTTCCACCAAGTACTAGCTAAATATGCCTAGCTCAAATCCTGGAGTGAAAGTTTCTTTGAGACTCTGAGTCCTTGCTGTGTTGTAGTCTCCTTTGCAAAGAAGTGAGGAAAAAAGCTTCTGAGATGTCAAAGCCAGCATGCAATGGCTGGAAAAGAGAAACAATTCAGTACAGCTTCTCAAAAAAAAATGTTTACTGGCTTGTGTAGATATTATTCTGATGAAGTCATGTAATTTTAAATTAAAAAAAGAGAGGCAGACAGAGATTTGCAAAGGCACATGGGAGCCTGTCAGGCTCAGAAAACCTGCTGATCACAAACTGAGGACAACAGCAAGAAGGTGGGACAGAAGTTCTCCACCATGGATGGCACATACACAGTATTAACCTAACAGTATGAGACAAGGTAAGCAGATTGAAGGCAATATATTTCAGGGCTGCAAGATGCTGAGGATAGAGTATTAAAGCCATTACACTAATTTGCTATGTATGACAATGTTAGAGATAGTGTAACTAGGCCTTTTTGTAAATCACCATACAGATAATCTTCATAAGGTAGTAGAATCAATGACATTTAATAATTCTTTCATTTATATAACCTCCAGGGTCACCTTTTTTAGTAAGTTTAAAGGTGAGGATATAGGGCAGTACACTTCTGAAGGCGCTTGTTCTTTCCTAACTTTGTAGATTTAGCGCAAGTCTTCCCTAACTATCAATAGGCAAGAAGAGTACTTTGAAAAGTCAGTATTATCTGTAAGCCATTGCCAGATTGGCAAAATAAGGCACAAACACTGAGAGTAATCCATATGCTCAATGCCAGCTGCCAGAGCTGCTGTTCTTCAGGACTGGCATTAGTGTGATGACAGGTCCTTGAAGGCTAATGTAATCTATTTCACAACGATATATTCACAACAATCCATGTCATCATCTGCATGTATGTTTAAATTTCACTGGTGGGGAAGCCTTTAAATGCTTAAATTCAAGAGAGGAAAAAGACTTCAGGGAAGAAACCACCAATCATTCAGTATTTTTCCCCCAAACAATAGAGTAAATTAAATGAATGTGTGAAACAAGTTAATCATTACAATTGCCCCAGACAAAAGGAAAAGGGCAAAATAAAAGGCATATAGTACAATAAAACATCACAAAACACTATATACTTTCAGAATCAGTTGTTCAGAATAAATAAAATTTAAATAGTTTAGATGAAATAGATAAAAAATTAGTGGTCAGCAGCAGATGTGCAAATTCATCATTTCAGCCTGAGTACAAATAACCAGTGTGCGTATATTTTAAGAACAGGAAAAGAATAAAATTAGATTGTTTCTAATGCTGGGAGACTCAACTATGCAGCTCACCCTTGTCATCTTATATGACAAATCAGAGGTAGATGGAGACACCTCTCAGATGTGTCTAGTATCTCAGCCCACAGCCATCCCTAGCCCCACTCCTCCTAGGAATACACTTTTCCCACAGCTCATCCTCTTGTAGGATCTACTGTAGGATTTGTGAACGTGGTCAGAGTAATACTTCATGTTGGATATATGAGCTATTATATGCTTAGCCACGCATTTAAAAGCATGATCGCAAATTTATACCCATCACTTTTTAAATATCTTCATTGTAGGGGTGTGAGGCAGGTATTAAACACGAATGTCTTGAACTGTTTTTCTGTAAAAAAGGCCTGGTCCCTCAACATTTTAAAAGCCAAGCAAAGCAGCCTGTATTTTAAATGAAGGATGTGGTGTGATGCACCTAAACCCATTTCTAGCTCCTAAAGGGAAAGTACAAGCAGTAGAGTGGTTAATCCAAAAAAAAAAAGAGTCAGATATACAACTTAGAGATTAAAAAAAAATAAAAATAAAACAATACCCCAAACCACCAAACAACCAACTTTCATCCAAACTGGGAGCAAGCTGCTCAGGAGCTCAGGAAGCAAATGAGACAGCAGCTATCATGTTATCAGAGTAAGGAAATCAGCAACAATGATCAAAATGATGTGTCAGCATACTAATTTTGAAAATGCCTATGAGTCCTAGTGTTCAAAAAGACCACAGCAGTAATCTTGGTGCAACGCATCCTATCTGTAGCAGTTTACTTGCAGGGTACAACAGGAAACTCATGTTTACCAGCTCTACTCCCTCATCAGTATATGTCTATATATTATTCTAGCCACTGTACTGTATGTGCACCAATACCATGTTAATTTATCAACAAATTAAAATTAGAATAAAAATTCAACTTCTATCTTTTTTTTTTAATAATTTATTTCCTTCAGTTCTTTATTTTGGACCCTACATGATAAAATGCAGGAGCTTGTATTTTGAAATTCTGGAGAGGAAATGAAGAAAAAGATAAATCTAGATTAAATCCATGTTTAGTACAAGTGTATAAATCCTTTTTCTACAATCAGTCCAGTAGGGCAGACACTTTAACCTGCACAGTCCTCTTAAGTACCTGAAGATCCACTAACCACAGTCAAGCTGGAGAAACTTTCCAGCATCTCCATGGAGTATGGGCTCCAAAGTACTTTCTATTTGTATGATAAAGGAAGGTTATGTCCAGAGTAGGTAGGCTTGTTATTCTTCTCTTAAGCTCTCACTTGTAAAAGCTGATTAAAATGCAGTAAGTGTGTGAAATAGTACACATGGAATATAATCTGAAACCAGCAAGAATTAGGCTTCAGATTTGCAAAGGATGGAACCTGGCATTTTCATGGATTAATTGACCATATCCCAACTATACAACAATTTTATTTCCTTGCTCATTGGCTTTGGCCTTGGTCTGTTACATATAAGCATACCTACACAAATATAGGATCCATACACCTGATCAAGTTTGTTTAAAAACGGTTAAAGTTTAAAAGATACTTAATCAGATGTGTTTTGAAGCTGAAACAGACAAGATCAATGGCAAAATCAAGGGAATTAATATGCTTTCTACATCTGAGGATTTTTAACTCAGGATCTCGAAGCAAAGCAGGGAGAGGCATCATTTAGTGCAGTTTCACTTATACACATAGTACGTAGCAGTGGTTTATTACCACACAAGCAATATTGCATGAGAGCTAAGAGCCATGCAGAGAAAAGAATAGCTGAAACCAAAGGAGATGGCTCCATATAATACACACACACTGTATAAATAGCACAAGGTTTACAAGCTAGGCTGAATCCGTCTGCTAGTTCCAGCTCTGTAATGAACACAAGTGGTCAGGGTGCTGTTTTGCATCTCAGATGAAAAACAAGCGCCCTGAAGCTAATGTCCTTAACACTATGGTGGGTTAGTGTTAACACAAAGGGAAAGGTGTCACCTGCAAAGTCATCAGCATGTACTTCTGCAACTGCACATCGGGGTGTTTGCTGGCAATCTTTTCTTCAAGAGAAGAATGACCTGACCTTGCTTATGGGTCTTATTCAAATCAAAGTACAGCCTAAGATGGCACATTCAGAACAAAAAGTGAAAGGCAAAGGAAGAGAAGCATGACTTTATCTATCCAAAAGTCAGAAGGCAAAATTATTCCTTGCGTTAACATTATGTAAGACAGCAACGTTTTTTCCTCTAGTTACTCACCCTTTTGCAGAGCCAGATAACGCGTGCATGTGTGTATATATATACATACATATAAAATAGCTTTTTAAAATGTTTATATAAAAATCTACTTCACAAACTAACAGTCTGAAACTTTTTTAATACCTCTTTCAGAGCTCAAGGAAGAAATCTACCATGTCAGTTCCTTGTATCTCCGAGAACTATTGCAAGCTCTAGTTGCAGAACATGTAAAATGTGACATAACAACTTTGTTCTGTTTGAGCATACTGTATCTGAAGCCAGACCTGTTCAGGAAACAAAGATTAGAGCTTTGTTCTGTGTTCTTTTTACCTATGGGTCCTGAAAAAAAAAAAAAAAGAAAAGAAAAAAAAGAAGAAGAAAATAAAAAGAACCAACTGTCAAGAACACATCTTGAAAGCAGATATAAATCAAACTGCTGAGCTCAAATCATGCCCAAATAGTTTGCATATGATGATAACACCAGCAAGATAAAGAATGAACAGTTAACTTAATTCAGTACCAATTAAAAATGTGGCTCTGTTAGGATAGTAACTGCACATGGAACAAAAGGCCCTTGTGATGAAGTTATGCTCCTAAATACAGACCACTGAGTCAACTGATGTTTACTTAAGTACTTCTCACCTAAAGCAGGAGAAAATCATCAACATCACCAAAAGCTTGTGACAGCAATTTGCACCCAGTTCCAAGTGCTTGTTTTATTTATTTTCAATCAGGATCAATCAGGAAAGAAAATAATCAATGAAGTTGCAGTCATGAGTGGTGTTTGGCCATCTGGGGGCCCCAGTATCTCTCGGCCTGCATTGGAGGCAAAGGAAGAAAAATTTTTTTCAAGAGCACGAAGGAGCTCCATATGGTTGAGATCAAAGGTGTTGCTGGGTGCATGGTTCTGCTTTATTGCCAGGCACTGCTGTTAATTAGAAAACAAGATCAGAGGCAGTATTAAAATCCAATTAAATTGATATGAACAGATTGCCAAGTGATGTTCACTAATGTATAATTGAGCACCATGCAAATTTCAGTGGCTGCCTTTTGTTTTTTCTCCCCTCACTCTGGAATGAATGATGAAGCTATGAAGTTTTTCTTCATTGTAAAAGATAAACAAGTTAATGCACTGATCTAGGGGGTATTGCTTCAGTGATTGATGAAAATGAGGGTGGAATATTAATGTGTGACTTTTGGGGGGCTTCTTTTATAATCATATTTTGTTCTTCTTTCTTTCATTATTGTTGTTGTTGTTATTCTTTTTCTGGTAGTATCCAAGTACATGCGCAGATCCTTCATCATTCCATCATTTCAGATAAAGTTCCTTTGTAGCTGGAGATTTGATTCAAACAATTACAAAACCATGAATATTTCAAGTGACAGGCCTGTTACTGCTGGAAATTAACTTTCCAAGAACTATATGGACTTTATACCGTATATCTTTGTTTAGAATCCGCAGCTTCTATTAAATTTAATTACTTCCCTGTGCAGCTTTATATTGAGGGCGACTTCAAAACGAGGGCAGCAGCTATTAAATTTAATTACTTTTCCCTGCGGCTTGCATAGTAAAGGTGCATGGTTAAGGTGCAGCTACTAAATGAGGGTAGCTTCTAAACAAAGATATACAATATTTATACCATATATATTTCTCCTTCCTTATCTGTACTTTAATATATACACTTACCGTGTGTGTGTGCACATACTGCAAGTACATAGCTAAATGAAAATATTAAATGCAAAATGCTAAATTTTAAGCTAAAATCTGTAACACTAAACCTGAATCTCTGCTTCTTTTTCTCTTTGAATGGCTCGCATGGTTCCACTCACAACTCACACAGAGTTCAATGTGACCAGTCTTCATAAAGAATAAAATTCATAAAAAACGTTTCAGAAATTATGAAGTTTTTGGAAAAAAATGTATTTTCATATAGAATCTACTATATAGAATATGGTAGATCCACAGATAAATGATAACTGTCATCCTTGAAAACCTAATATATTAGTATCATTGTGTTTAACCTAATCTATCATTTGCTAACTGTGAGGATGCATTGATGTAAAAGCTGGTTTTACAAAAGGGATCAAAGTAATGCATAAAAGACTAATAAATCAAGTAAGCCAATGTCTGACATGGTGTTCACAAGACATTCGTGGAGCTTTCAGAAATTGTTTAAATCCTCTTAAAAGGAGAGCGCATTTGATCAAGTATTATTAGTTGTGTTTGTAAACAGACCAAGCAAAGTCCTGTTGTATTTGCACTTGCAGAGAGATATGAAGTTGTGTTTGTTTTACCTGTGCTCATCAGTGCAGGGAGTACAATGCAAGCAACATTATGGATGTATGCAAAGGGAAAAGTGGGTAGAATCAAACTGTTGTCCAGGACTTTACACCTCTCTTCCATTTTAAATAAACACCATGGGATATTAAGCTGTCAATGCAATGTCATCATAGTGGATCCCATTCTACTTTTGTTTAATTGAAATGCACCCCCTGCCCACATAAGGCAAAGAGCAGTGATAGGAATTTGTGTAACATCGCTATCTTATAAATTGACAAAAATCCTTAGAAAAATAAATATAAGCCATCAGAAACTCTTACAATGTAAATAAATTAAGACCATGTGAAGTGTTGGATACAGTTCCAAAATAATTTTAAAGGACCTGATGTCCCAGCATTAGTGGTGGAACAGGAAAGGGTACTAGGAATCTCAGAAATGTTTAGCGTTCTGCCCAAACATTTTAAAAATTGGCAGATGGATGCAGGGAAGTTAGATAACTGCTATTTGTTTCCCAGCAAAAATGTGATTTTTACATCAAATATTGCAATGATGATCAGAATAAAATACATTTGGTTAAAATTGTGGAGCAACTACAGAGGTTATAAATGTTTTGTTAAAAACTTTTAGGAATTAAAATGGCCATTTACAAAAAAAAAAAAAAAAGAGATTTATTTTGGGGGAAGGCTTTCTATTTTTTCTTTTCCCTAATGTTTCAAAAAAGGAAGGAATATAAAATGAATAAATCAAAGGCATTCTTGTTTGTTTGGTGCTAGAATTTTAGGGGAGTGGGGATTTCTCTTGGTCCTCATCTTCCCACTTTGCTTATCACTTGTTCTTCTTTCTTCAGATAGAGACTGGGGAGAGAAATTAGGGAAAAAGTGTGGCGGAGAGGAATAAGCCATTGCTATGAGGTTTTTTTTTTATTCTGTCATGTTCTTCCAGAAAAAATACAATACTTGGGTATATTGCACCCAAAATTACTAAAGGGAAAAATAAATGAGAAAACCTTTATGGTGCATACTTAAAGACTTCGTATTTCAGCTTTACTGTTTTAGAAAGATCCAGTAGAAACCATCTTGACATCTCACTGAAAAATATTGGTTTAACATTTCCTTGCCTGACAGAGTGTTTTGGTTAAGGTGCTAATCAAGCATACTTAAGGATCCATAACTCATCCCTTGCCAAATGCCTAAGTTCAATAGGAGGACTTTATTGATCAATGGATTTTGTAAATAACCACCGAGAGATTAACCCAGTCCTGAATGAGAATACATTATGTTCTTCCTCTTTATAGGTTAGGAAGCATAGCACAGTGCAAAGGTAGCAACAGTTTTGTCTGCAAGCATAATTTTTTTATTCTGCCCTTTGGCAAAAGACCTGTTTAAGTATTTATTGTCTGTTTATACAGCTTTTTTGGTCTTTGGATGCTCACTGTGATGTCAAATAATTACTGTAATACAGAGAATAGCAAAAAGAATGAAAAGGAGAAGGAGTAATTAGAGGAGGAAAGACAATGAAACATGTTACTCAAGAAAAGAGATCATCAATTTACCCACAGTTATATTAATGTGGTGTCTGAGACACCAAATTTCCTTCCAAGACCTACAGAAGGAGATGACAGCTATTACAGATGTGTGATGCTCTTGCAGAAAGTCTATGCTACTGGTTGTAATTTAGCCACAGTGGTGCTGTGGTCACAGAGGTTAACCCAGTTAACTCCTTTCAAATTAGCTGACTCTTTCTGCGTAGCACAGAACTGAGCAATGAAGACTAGCCTGGAGGAGCATTCCTGCATGTGAAACCATATACAAATGTGGACCTTTTGAAGAAGACCACTGAATTTTATAATGATGAGGGAAATGCAAGCTAGGGACATCACATGCCTAGCTGAGGTACAGTAAATGTACAATTTGCAATGACAACATCCTTAATTCCCTGCAACAGCTAACATCTAGAAAAGGTTTGTTATGTCACCATAATATATGATCCCAAGTTCCATTAAATAAATGCCTGTATTTTGACTTCAGTGTGCTCTGAATGCTCTTCCATTTTCGAACAGTAGCAAGATTCATTTTCTCACTATGTGAAGCTACTGGCATTTATCTCACTTTTTTCTTCTGACAAAGTAGGGCAACTGGATCCAGGATAACAATTTGTTCTGGTGTATGTTCCTCCATCTCTAGGGCCAAAAGTAGAGAGTATGTTTAAAATACTCTACAGTGGAAATTAAGTTAATTTCTTCATAGCTTGTCAACATGGCAATTGATGCAGGTACAATGGACAAGCTCTTTTTCACTTTCTTGGTGCAAGAGTTTCCCTTTGAGCTTTTTGCTTCAATATCACTCAAGGTTTACATATTGGATGACAAGGATAATTTCATACTACTCTGTCAGTGGCTTTAGTGTGATTTTGTATTTAACAGAAAGCTAACTGCTGATCTTCAGACACAAAACCCAAGAACCTATCAACAGAATTCAAAATTAGCTGAGTTCTTATGGCCCAAGGGTACCCTGGTAAGTAATGGCAATTTTACAATCATTACTTTTTGCCTGATGGTCCAGTAGTAAGTGGGACCATGATCATAAACCAGATCTAAGAAAAAGCCCTCCAGGCCCTGCTTTTTGTCAGATTATGGCTTTACTTACCTAAGCTGGTTTCATTTTATTACAGAACGTAAGCTGTGGTAAGCTTGACAGAGAAAGGATGGAAGAATAAAAATCAATCTAACCTTAGCAGGTTATTAATCACAGGCAAAAGGTGAAGAGAAAGGATCTGGGGTACAAATCAGCACCATCCCTGCTGGTCACTACTTGATGAACTACAGATCTGAATTCAATTTTGCCTTACAATGTCCCACAGGATTTCTGTTTTGCAAATAAGTTTCCCAGTTGAACACTTTGGTTTACATAGTTTCCTAAAAGCGTGCATTTAAGATCTGTACAGAGAAAACAAACTTTTTTAAATAAATTTATATATATGGAAAAAAAAGTTCCTGTCCTTACTTCTGGAATGTTTTTTAATTTTTCAACAAATAGCTACATAATGTGCAAACGTCACGGAGGAGGAGGGTGAGTAACACCTTGCCTTCGTTTGCCAGTTGCCTTTCAATTAGAAGAAATCAAGATAGAATTTCTAAGGTGAGGCAGTGGGAAAAATTTTAATGCTGAATAATTTCAAGGAAAGCAAAACCAGTAATTTTTGTATGCTATAAGGTGCTGCATGATAGAAACAAATTTCCCAACCATCTCTAATTTTCAGAAGTTAACACAACAGAGCATGAGCCCTTGGATAACAGTTTCTGCTCTGCATAGAAAAGAAAAACATCAAGTTTTGGAGTTCAGAGAGTTAGAATTGTTCAGAGCTTGTTTTCAAAGAGGGATAGACTGCAGTTTGCAAGCTCCTTTTTAGCTATTTATGTTTCTGCTGAGCTCAGTAATCTTTGACTAACTTTCTCTTTGGAAGTCCCAGGATTTGGGTGGGAGAACAGATTAACTACTGGGAAGAGTGATGGTGGGGGATCTGGGGCCGACTCCCAGATAATGCATGTAAGTAATAGGATAATAAGAAGAGGAAAGGGTAGCGTGACTGCATATGAAATAGTAAACAGTGCTATTACAAAAAAGTAGGGTGGTTATGTTGTATGTTTGTCTGTCAGAAAAAATACAGGTGCAGGTTATGCTTAAGTAGAAAGAAAATATGGAAAGCCTGGGTTTGTGGGAATGAGACCCAACCCTTGTCACTGATCTCATGCACACTTTTTCTGTAATTTAGTCTCTTCAGCTGTAAATAAAATTCAACTCTACCTATATAACATCTCAGTACTGTAAGAATTAACATTTATAAAGTGTCTTGTCACCCAGGACTATAAGACAACATAAGTAAAAATTAATACTGATAGCAAAAGTCAGAGACTTACCAGAGATTTTCCTCGTATATACATAGGATGAGCTATGCAGTGCTTTACCTAACCAGACATACAGATCATCTCACTATATTTCCAAATCTCACCAAGCTATTTTCTTTACCAACTGCCTTGAACTTGCCTTGTCTCCTCTATATTTCCCTTAAACATCCTCTACATTCACTTTAACACAGCACATGGACTTAAACAAACTTAGTCTAAGCAACTAACATGGTCATTTCTACTGTTCCTATGGCTTCTGTCTTATTTTTAGATTGTAGATTTTGAGAGGCCAGAATAACCCTTTTGTACTCTATTCCTACAGCTCAGTAATAATCTGATCTATAGCTGTCTTCCAAATGCAACAACAGCAACCTTGTTAAGGGGAAGACAAACTGTTTCACTAGTATATCCAGACAAATAAAAAATTAATTCTGATCATTATGAGGCAGTAGAAATGTCGTTGT
Source organism: Forpus xanthops (assembly GCA_032466535.1). Taxonomy (NCBI): domain Eukaryota; kingdom Metazoa; phylum Chordata; class Aves; order Psittaciformes; family Psittacidae; genus Forpus; species Forpus xanthops. The sequence continues at coordinate 13,383 of JASSUY010020034.1, forward strand.
GCCCCTTTTGTGTGAGATTGCACTATTTTTATTTACACTGTAAGTAATGACAGTTAGTTTTCTGTATTGGCAAGCCCCAATGGTATTGTTCATCCAAACTTTGTCCACATTTGTGTGCTTCATATTTTTCAAAACTGTGAAACAAGAGCCATCACGAAGACAAACAGCATGGCCCCACAGTTAATGCCCCTACCATGCCAGCTGTTAAGAAGAAACAGGCAGTGGACACTGGATAGCAAGTGTAAGTCAAAGTTCTTCTCTTGTCACAGCGACACCTGATGACAGCATATTCACGTGAAGGAAAACAAGGAGGGCTGGAGACATGCCTTCTCCAGGAGGTAGACTGGTGATCACAGAGAACAAGAGCTGTTACCAGTTGAGGGCAGGGAAACAACTAGTGGGCTGCCAAAGTTAAGACAACTCTGGCCCAGGATTTGAAACTCTCTTACTAGAAGTAGGAAACAAGTCAACAAAGTCACTGATTGATTGGCAGCCCTTAAAATTCTCACCTCTTAGAAGTCCTGGTGCTATAACATCCATTCCTAGACATTGGTTTATTCTCCTGGAGCTCGTTTGGGTCTAAAAATCAGTGAACATTTATTTTTGTCATTCACAGAGGAGCTAGGACTGTGAACTAACACAGGAGTGGGTTTATTGAGAAAGGAGTTGCCATTCAAAAGTTGAACTGTAGTTCAACTATTTTTGAGAAATATAAGCAGATAACACATTGCTTTTTTTCATACTGATACTTGATGGCTATTGCAATGAAACCAGAGATTTATCCAAGTGATCGTACAGTTTCTGGTACCTGTGGGATGAAGTGAGGAAAGAACAAGGATATTAGGTGAGACAGGTGAAAAGTGTTCTGGTACCTTTGCTCAGACTAATTCTGCAGCATGAATGGAAACTGTACACCTGGACTAGATCATTTCGAAGCAATAAATGATCACTGTGACTAATGTTGAAACCAAAGTGAGACACCTCTTACTTACACAGCCTACCCACATGTTTAGTTGGGTTCAGAAACACCAGCATGATATTAGTGCCCTAGTATCAGATCCACTCACCTACTCTCAGCCTTGGTAGTCAGGGAGAATTTGGTAGCTGCTGACAAAATAAACCATGTGGGAGTATGTCTTTCAGACACAGACAGTATTAGTAGTCCTAAACTAATGAGATCTTGGCAATCACCAGGGGGACAGGAACTGGGGGAGGGGAGACTAACCCCAAATGGAAAGGCAGCACTTAGCAGTGGATTGCAGAGGAAAGAAATCCAGTTAACAAAGACAGACCTACCACAATATATTTTCTTTTTTTTTTTTCTTGCTAGTGGGATTGAGTAATTTTGGTTATTTAAAAAATTACTGAATCAACACTTCTTTTGCAAATTACACATCTCTTTTAAAGAGAAAGTCGCAGTCTTCCGGTGATGACAATCTCCTTTGGTTCTGCTAAGAGATAGAAGTCACAAAGAAGAAGGCAGAACATAGTTTTCACTAACATCAAATACCAATTTGACTGCTACATAGCAACTAGTAATTGCACCAACTAGCCTTCTTGACATCTCAATAGTCCCCTTTCTAGGACACTTCCTGTCATTTTGCATCTGGGAGCATGGGTTTGATCCTGTGAAGTAAACCTACTTGGTGATGAACCCGCACTGATTTCTTAGACACCTAAGGAAGACAGAGGCCCAAACCCTGTTAGTTCTCAGTAGAGCTTAGGTTTTTTTGAAGACTCCTGACTCGTTCCCTCGTAAAAGCAGACCTGCAGATATGAGTCAACAGCCACTGATGGCAGTAGAGAGATTTCCATCCACTTCATTGAAGGCTTGCCTAGACTCTAATTAATCAATCAAATGGCTTTCTTAACAAAGGTACAAAGCCCTCAATTTAACTACTCCAAAAATACCTAGAAAATAAAAATGAACTACTATGGAAAGACTAGAGGTAATCAGTGATCGGTAAATCTTCTTTGGAGAAGCTTGACAGTTTTTTTTTTCAAACAGTATTTTTAGCAGTCACCCTAAAAATTCCTGATATTATTGACATAATTTTGAATCCTGCTCTTGTATTGTTTATCCCTCCAGTTATCTGCTTTCGTGTATGGATGAATCTGCTGATTGAAAATTAGATATAAATATCCAGGTGCTTTATATATTTAGTAACAAACATATACGCACATATGTACAGTGTATTTGCATTGTTGCCTGGGAACAAAATGCCTATTTTTAGTTAATGTCAGGTGATTTTAATTTACAAGAGCTACCTTGCCTCAGCATTTTAAAGAGCATAAACAGAGGCACCTGTATGCTTCTAACATTTGATGTATCATTAAATATGCCTTCTCACATTTGGCACATAAACCCTGATAAAGTTTCACCTTTTAACAAAATAAATGACTCAATTAACAAGATGAAAAACAGCAGTGTGGTGGCAGACCCTCTTGGTGGCAAAAAAAAAGGATAAAAAAGAATTATCTCAGCAGGGTGTTAATACAAAGAGCACCACAACACACAGCGGGCACCTGGTTTGACTGACAGCCACCCAGCAAAGCTGACAGATTTGTCAGCTTGCTGACCGCTGGCTTGAGTCTCTCACACCACCCTAGGAATAAATTGTTGCTCAGGAATGGCTGGGCAAGCACTCACTTGTCTCTGTTAATCTAATTGAATTTTTTTAAGTTGTTTTCATTTTTATCTGCTCCTGTGTGGAAAAGTTCATTCATGGAGCAACAAATTTTGGCACCCTCAGATGACTAACTTCCACACAGTGCTGCTGCCTTTTGAAGGAAGGCACAGATACCAGGCCAAATTAATCTCTCAGCTCCCACAGCTTGAATGGATATAACTGGGGTACAATTTGAACTACCATGAGGGAAAATTGCCTTTTTTAATGGGACTGAAACTTAAGATATCATAGAATCATAGAATATTTAGGGTTGGAAAGGACAATAAGATGCTCTAGTTCCAACCCCTCTGCCTGTTTCTCCATAACATCTCAGCTGACAAAAAGCACAGCTCAGGCACGATATATTCTGTACGACCAGAAACCAAGGAGAAAAAAAAAGTTGGAAAATTGTTATCTCTTTTCTTGAAGTGGACATTCGAGGAAATCTTCATGTGAACATCTGCTGTCCTGTTCAATGAGAAATTAAGAAAGAAGTATGGATGCATATGGAGAAAACTGGGACATTGACTCAAAGTCAGCTCAATGCAGTATGGTAGGGATGAGCCTGCCAATCAACTGAAAATCTGGCTAAGCAAAGGTACCCAGAGAAGAGATGATCAGGAATTGCACACAATCAATCTGTTGGATATCACAGTTTCTGAGGTTAGTACATGTAAAACCACAACCTTTATTATATAATTCATGTGCCTACATAAATGACATCTTTATAATTGTATGCTCTGTCTCTCTATGCATTGCATATCATTAAGCACCCAGAATATGTGCAATCAGTCTAGATCTACAATTTACAAAGTTTTTTTAAAGTATGACATACAAAACTAAATATGTTCTGGGTTGACGCAATGCTGATCTCCCAAATGCTTCCAAAAAAGGCCAGGCTGCTTCTAATAAATCTTTTGAGATTTTATAAAGAAGTCTTAATGTTGGATCTGTTCGGAGGCACTGAATTCTGACTGAAGTTGCAACTAAAATAACTTGGTGATCGTTTTACTTTTGTAAGACAGTTTCACTTGTATCTGTGCATCAAAGAAGAATTAAAACTTCAGTGCTCAAAAGCCTCATTTAATTTCAAATGGCAATGCTCCTACTCACATGACAAAACCCTAAGATTAGCTCTTCAGTTCCTGTGAACAAAGAATATTTTTCAAGCTGAGCACTTCTTATTACCTAAGTACCAAAATGTCTTTGTAATATTCCTTAAGAATGGACAAGTCTAACAATCATTTAATTCAAGGTAAATAATGTCACGCTATTCTCACAGTTATAGGACTTCATACTGGTTTTCATCATTCCTTTCTGTTGTGATTTTAAAGAGAATATCTTTTTACCTTTCCTCTGCTTACTCTGCTTACTGTGGTCAAGTTCAGCTTTCTCTAATGAAGCAGTCCTCATAAAATCAATAGGATAGTTCCTTGAATCAAATTATATCAAAACAGAGTATACAAATATGAGCCTGACCTTCAGATAAAACTTTCATGATACTTAGAGAGGTGATTATTTCTAATATAGATTAGTATTTTCACTGCAAACTGTCAAGAAATGTCAGGATAAATAAAGTTATGCATTATTTTCCTATATATTGAATCAACTCTGGGAAAGAAAAGGTGTCATATTCTGCAGTAAATGTGTTTGCATTTGCTTTAAAGTTTTTTATTTACTGACACCTTCTTTGGAATAGATTCGTCAACAAAACATGTGAATAAAGATTCTTGGAATATTTCCTTAATTTCCATATAGTACACCTTCAAAAGGTGTCATGTGGAAGGAATTAAATCTGATAGGTCTTTCTCAGGACCACTTGACAGTAGTACTGAAAACAAACCTGAGTGAAATATGAACAAAAATCCAGTAGATCTACTACTACAAATTACTTGTTACCAGCATTCATTTAGAAAATCATTCAGCTCCACATCTTTTGTGTACCTCTTATCATCAGAATGGATGATACTGATAGGAATAACAATTTTGGTTTACTGCAGATATATTTTTTTATTCCATTTTTTCTAATTTTTAATTTCTTTTTGTTATAGTCATCTGCACAGAGAGAAAGAGGGATAAAACTGGATCTTTTTTAAAGAGAGTGTGATTCTCTTCCAGTAGAACAGAACACTGGAAGTCAAGTTCTAAATAATAAAAAACAGAATTTTGCATTGAACTTCATGTGACTTTTGTGACTTTGAATAGACAAATACGTTAGTTTTCCCTGATTATGTGTGTAAACCTTTTTTCAATTTTTAATAGGTCTGAACAAAGTTTCAGGGTACAGGGAGTAGTACATCTATAGCCCTGAACAGGACCTGATTCAATATGCCTTGAGCTTGAAGATAGTTTCTCTTTAACCGCAAAAGCAGAAAATGTTATTACACAGAATGTGCAGACACATCAAAAGTCCATGTGGTATAGAAATCTTCAAGATGACATTTTCCTAAGCAAATGCTTCTCTTCTCAATGCTATTTGCTTTATACCAGATTTGGTACTAGGTGAAATCAAGTCCCTTCAGGTTTACAACACAGTATTCACAATTAAATGAAGTAACAGGCGAGTGTGATTTAGGACAGCTAAGCGTATTACAAACACTGAAGAGAATTCAGCATTGTGTTTCCTGTGAAACACTATTTCTTAAAGCATAGAGGCCCAGTAAATATGACACATTTCAAAAATGCTGGAGTTAGGAGTTATAAATAAATATGATTTTACATGCATTTTCACATAAACACTGAAGTAAATTAAGAAAAAATATGTATGTTATTCTGAGTTACATAACATTCAGTATCCCTATCCAGGAAAATTTTACTCTATACTGAAAAGAATATGTGTGTGACAACAAAAATGGCATTAAGTCTTTTTTCACGCATGTCAATGGAAAAACCCTTACTGACTTTATTAATGGGTAGCATTCTTTGCACCCATGCAACTCAGAATGCCTCTAAGTAAAAGTTTACTACTGTTAAGCTCACTTGTTTAAATATGAACATAAATATTAGGCCAAATTCACCACTGAGTCACTGCCATAATAGTCATATATGCAATAGTTTTAGATTAAGTTAATTATTCCTTTTACACATGAAACAAGTTGTGTCTGATTTCTTCAGGAGGGAATGCAAAAGACAACAGAAAAATCTTTCATATTTGTTCATTCTCATTTTGATGGTGTCCTAAAAAGACAGTTTTGTGCTTTCCTATACTGTAAAATATTTAAATTTTGGAAATATCATCCTGAAATATCACTTGGGGTACAAAACTAAGAGCAAATGACACATGCAGGTCACTGCAAAATACAGAAGGCAGATCAGTGAATAACACTTGCAGTGACCTTTATGCACAAATGCACAAAAGGAAAAGCAAAACACAAAACTTTGCCAGAACTTTGTGATCCACTTGCAGAAATTCAGCCTGTGGAAAAAGGGTCAATTTAATGTGAAAGCTGCTATCGTTGATTTGCCAAGTTGTACTGGTATGAACTGAAGTGTTAAATATCTTATGATATAACTTAAAATTCTCTGATTTTTGTTCTGCAGAAATTCGGTTGAAATTTTGCTTATAAAACTTGTGATGCTCACCCATCATTATAAGAATCAGAACCATGTTCAGGAATCACACACTGTTTTTCAATTTTGTATGCAAGCAAAAAAGAAATATGAAACAGAATTCAGCACATGGATGAATAAACCCATAATTTATTAGATCGTTTCTTCTCTGATCAAGGGAATAGCTCAAAGAAAAGAGGTCAGAAGGACTAGCACTGTTAATATGCAATTGATGAAATCCTCAAACACATATTGATCCACTTTTTATTAAATTTTTAAACCCTTGACTGTGAATATTTCCCAATAAGACAATAACTATAGCAAATATAATTTGCTGTTCTTAATCACAGTAGCTGTTCTTCCCTGCTAAAGATCATCACACTGAAGATATTTACATCCAATGCACAATGCGACTTTGCCATAGATTGCATTTCATATACTGCCCTCCTTTTCACATTTGGTTCTTTCGAGCGTTATCATCTCTATATTTGACACTATCTGTACTAACATATTTTAATCACACATGGAAACCCCAAACAAACTTTCCTGACAATACAAATTGTTACTACAAAATAGCATAATAATGCGTTAGACCTCTACCCCCTAAAAAACCTTCACTGCCTTATTCATTACTTAAATAAAAAGAAAAAGCTAAGTTAACTGTCAGGAGGTTTTTTTCTCAGAGCTGTAGAATTTCACAAGGAATTCAATCTACAGGGAAAACTGGGGATAGCTGGTTGCCCAGACAGGCCTGCCTGGGGAAAGTCTTTCTACCACTTGTGTTTGACACAGCTTGAGGCAAAGCAGGTTGTATAGGCCTTGACCCAGCAAGGTCATCATTTTGTGAGTAATTCTGAGGCCTGACATCTGCTGCCTGGCTTTGAGTAAAAAACAGATCCCCTTAGCCAAAACACAGGCCTGCATAAAATAATCCCTCAGCAAGGATCCTAGACTTCAGTGAAAAGGCTAAATGGCCCTCTTTTTGTCTGTGTGTCCAGGCTTTTTAGTCCTTCCTCGACACGTAGCAGAGAGTGCAGAACAAAACCATTCCCAGAATGCAGATAAAGGCCATATTCTCATAACTCCATGCCGTAACTTCTTCACCTCATGTGAGACAAGCATTTACACCCCTGGTGCATGGCTTTGCAAACAAAAAGGACAGGCATGCAGTAGCTCAGACAGGAGAACACTCTTTCTAAAAATTTATTCAGAATGGTGTCTTTTCCTTCATAGTTTTTTTTGTTGTTGTTGTTTTTTGTTTTTTTTTGTCTGTTTGTCTGTTTTTTATTGGGGTTTTTAATCCATTGTACCAAACAAAGCATGTAATGTGTATGTCCTATTTAAAAATTATAAAGACTACATAAAGAAGTGAGAGACCTGAGTCTCGGGTTTCCTTTTTCTTCAGCTGGGAAAAGAACTCAGAGAAATGTGGTGACCCATATAGAGGTGGCTTTAAGCCTTGGCTGCCACCTGATTTTGAATTATATTGAAAGTCTTTCAGTCATTCTATCACCAGAAATTGCCTGGCAGAAGGCACCTGATATTAACTTGCTTTCAGGGAGACTCCACAGAGCAAAAGTGGTACAAAGGCTGCCACTAGCAGGACATCTGGAGTGAAACGAAAGCCTACCTAAAGGACAGGTTATGGCTGTTATATCCTTTTCTCCAAGACAAGTTTAATCCCTTTTGAAGTAAATTAATCACATAGCAAAGGTAGAGAGAAGCCTTGGATTTTTTTTACGACACAAATAAGTTTTTTCTTTTTCTAACCCCCACAGCTCAATCTAGCCCCAATTATAAGCAACAGCTACCTCCAAAACAAAGTGATTCTGAAAAATTTATTAATTTTACAATGTAAAACACCCAGTCTGGGTATTCTACCCTAAATATCCAGTGTCCCTCCCCTTGGCAGCCTGCAACTCTGCAATGATGCTTGCTGCATCCTAGTAGAAATTGTTATTTATGACACAGCATTCCGACACAATCTTCTCTTTACTCATGTCAACACAAGACAGAAGGTGGAAAGTGGACCAAGGCAAATGTGTCCTACTGCTACCTTAACTTGTCAGTATCTCCTGGTGCTCATATCACAGCTCCACAAGAAATAGTCAGAAAAGCCTCCAGCCAACCTGAGGCACCCTTATGCACTTTCTCCCAGGGAACTGTTTGTCCTTATGAAACCTTAGGTCTAGAAGCAAACTCATCAGTTGCATTCATAAAGTACTTGCCTGCCACGGCTGCTTTTTAAATGTGACAGGCCATTACCTAAGGAGATGGCTATATAGAAACAGCAAGCATGCTAAGAGATCATGAGCACCTATAAATGTTTGGTGGCAGGGAATAATTTAAGGTAAAATATCGGCGTGAGCTCAAAAGATCAAACTCAGCCATTAATAAATTTAGAAAAAAATCAGGTAAATTTCTAAATTTCCAAATGTATAAGTCCCTACAACATTCTTCCAAGCAAAATTTATATTGTTTCATATTAACATTCATTAAATTACGGAATGGATTATGTAACTACATGAAAGAAAACAGAAGGATAAAAAAATAAAGCTCATTATGTGTATTTTTGGATTAGATTATATCATGATGCACCAAGGGGAGTTGCACTGCGTTTACAGTATACTATTAATCCCAGTTGCAATGGGCCTGTGATTGCCTTGGGTCTGTTAGATGCTGAACGTTGAGGTGTTTTATTGATCTACTATGTGGGATCACACACTAGTTGTGTAGCAGAATTCAGGTCATTGCAGGCACCCAGGTACTAGCAATGCCCCAGGACTATCCCCCCCCCCCCGTAATAAGTTACAGTTGTGAATGTTGGTCTTCATTAATGACCTTAAATTTCTTTGGGATATTGATAAACAACTGATTAACCAAGGTGTGAGTAATTAATGACATATGGACCCTTCTGAGATAAATGGCTGTTACAGAAATTGAGCACATAATATTCCAGGCTATTCCCCTGTCTTATGTCCGTAAGCGCAGATATGGGATGCAATGGCCAATATGGGGCTGCAATAATTTGAATTAAAGAAAGGGGAGAGTTAAATCCCTACATTAATGGGAAAATAAAGAAAAACGTCAGAGAAAGCTGACCATCATTACCAAGGTACACTAAGAAAATTCAATGTGAAGGAAACGGTGTACTTATGAACACCAGTTACTTCCACTGTTATGCTTACTGCCATGAATATATTCCTAAACCTTTTCAACTGAATGCAGTCCTTACCAGTCCAATAACATCAACAGTAGCATTGGAAATAGGCTTTCAGCTAAAAAGTAATAAAATAAAATAATAAAATAATAAAATTTTACACATGAAAAATACATTTCAGGGAGGTTCTTTCCTTGGCTTCTGTTAACTCTTGGCTCTCACTTGGGCTTTGCTTGAGGAAGGGCTGACAGACAAATCTGAAGAGGTGCAGAGAGGGGAATATCATTCCACTGAATGTCACAAAAGGGCCTATAACAGAAACAGTGGTACATTGGTGTAGAGAAGAATGAGCATATTAAGAGTAAAAAGAGAGAACAAGAAAAAAAGAACAGAGAGTACCTGTAGGATGATGAAAACCTTTAGAAAATCAGAATTTCTTTAGTTGGCCTATTATTCTGAGCAAGGGATAGCTGTGTTCAGATAATAATGCTTCATGTTATAAATTCCTTATTTTTACACAGATACTGTAAGACTAGGCAAATAAGTTCACCAGAACAGCAGAATAGCAAAGCCAAATATTTCCTGAGAATTGCCTAGGAGCTTCTAGGCAATATTCCATACAATATTTTTAACTTGGAGTACCCTATATGCATACAGCTATTCACCTTCCAGCACATCATGCTCTGTCCTTCTGTCCTCTTCTCTGACAGAAAAATCCAAGCTGCCCTCAGATTTTACTAGCACAGGATACAGTGCTTGGATCCTTTGTACTGCCAAATCAGACCAAAACAAGGATCTCAATATTTTTGTTCTGTAAGTATAAGACTTGTAATTTTTACTGACAATTGTAGACTTTTGGTCTTTGGTAAAGGCTCAGGGGAATCAGGCGAACAATGTAGAAATTGATAACCAGAGTTCCTTCGGAGAAACTATGACAATGCTAACAGAAGTTGGTCTGTAAACACAATGACTACGTTGGTGACTAGTATAATGAGCTGTAGAATGGTTCTGAGCTACCAGTATGTGGGGTTTCTCTCCTCAAGAAAATCTGCATTTCAAGGAAATTATTCAAAGGTTCCTATAAACAGGAACATGCATTTAAGTAAAGATAACGTCCTTATGAACCTCTGCTATCACATAAGGATTGTCATTCAGTGTGTGCATTCAGCTCTGTGGGTCGGTATCTTGCACTCCTTTCTGTTACTTAAAGTCTTCATGTAATGTGGGATTCTGCACTTCATGCATACTAGGACATACAGAGAAGTACAATCACTGTATCTGTACACCAAGCTTTGACAACAGCATAATTCCTCTTAGTATGCCCCAGCCCTTTTGCCTCTTCAAAGTTGTTGGCTTCACTTTAAAATATGGTGATTTATTATGAATTAAATCATTCTCTGTACTGTAATGTTAGCTAGGCAGGAACACTTCTAACAAAAATAAAAATCAAAACCTTTCAAGATTTTGGTTTAAATCTGTAGACTACTAAATATATCAGCAGAGAAACCAATTCTAGTAACAAGATATTATAGTAAAGGACAAGTGAGATTTCAATTCACAAAATTTGGAAGTTTGGTGTCCCTTGAGAAAAGGTTAAAAAGGGATCCTAAACAGTATGTTAGGCTTTTCTCTTTGAGTTTGGTCAGGAATTTAAGGGACTGATGTGATTGGCCTCAATCTCACTGTCTGAGATAGAGATAGAGGGATCAAAGAAATGGAGCTGCCATCTACCACTTGCTTTCCCTGCCAGGCCAGGAAAGTGTGATAGCAGAACAAACCAAGAATTTTTCCTCTCAATATGACAAGTTCCCTAAAATCAGGATATGCAACAGTGTGCCTAAGGGGAATGAGATAGAAGAGGGATGCCTCATCTGGCAGACAATGTTTTCTGAGAATAATGTCTTCCATCCGTTAACACCATCAACTGCCTGTTTGTCTCCCTGTTTCCCTAGTCTCTCTGGTAGACCAGATAGGCTTAAACCAGCATAGCACTTTTTCTCCTGCTCCCTGGAAACCCTGCTCTTTACAAATTCCCAGATAACTTTGTTACTCAACCAAGTTATAATTCCTGCATATTTGCATGGTAGGAAGGACTTTTTCACAAGTTAAAGGGCAAAGGAAAAAAAAAGAATCGCTATGCAAGTGTTAAACCCTTCTTTCTGTACTTCAGATGTTACTTTATAAAGCTGCAAACATTTTAAAATTATTGTGTGGCACTGAGGCTTTCCTGACTTACTAATGCTATATGATATGTTGTCTTTCTTGGCAGTTGCTGTAACGTACTTTGATGATAACTTTAAAAAAATTGAAGTTCTTGCAAAGTGCTGTTCTTAGATTTGTATTGATTAAAAAAAAAAACAGCTTACTAAGGTTTTATCGAAAAAAGGGCTCTGATAAGATTTTTATATTAGAAAAAAAGCAAACTCTTCTAAAGATCTGTGCATGTAATAATTATGCACTGATTAATTGGATTAATTTCCTGGATGATCAAAACATAATAGGTACTTTATAACACTGCTACAGAATGATGGCTCTTAACAGCCACATGATGTAGTATGCTTCCTAAATCTGGCCTAGCTGGCAGAGAGAAGGAAATGAGGCCAGCAGAGAACAGATAGTAAGTGTATAGTTGTCTAGAGCTGTTCTGATCCAGAAGCTGGCATATGGCTTGGTTAAAAAATGGGGGAAGGTATCATTGACAAGCAGTTAGAGATTATGGGGGCAGCCCCTTCTACAGTGGGCACAGTCACCAGTTGTAATTGCCTGTTCTCAGGATCTCCAGGGTAGCTACAATTTGGAAAGAGAAATAGCGGTACTTGGAAATTATACTATCTCACTTCCATGCAATATGTCCATATCCATAACTGGCAATAAATATTCACTTTGTATTACAGAGCACAGTACCACTGCATGTGCTATGATGCTTACCAGTCTTTTCTATTATGCCTTTGACATTCCAAGCTTTTCCCGGAACCAAAAGACTGATGACAGTGGGAGTGGCAACCTGGGTCACTGAATCAATCTAAAGATCCTTACCTGGATTTTTAAACATCCAACAGTTTCTTGTTTGTCATGCACATCATCCTGGAAAAAAAACGAGTTATCTTTTTCTTATTTACTGGAGTCCTCCTGCCCATTGGCATCATATTGGCATCAAAACGATGGTAATTCCAGCCTGGAATCCTGTCAGAATTGCTGTAACAGTGCAAAATAGTCACACGAATATGGAGTTCCACCTTCCCTTCTCTGTTCTTAGAAGCCAATCTTGAACCTTGACCCTGTGCAGTCACCCTCCCAGTATTGCTATACTTGGTGCTGTTGACGAGTTGAAGTATTCTGGGGATAGATGTAATCCACAGCCTATTTGGGACACTGAAGAAATGTGCTGCATCGTGGAGGAGCATGTGAGGTGTCTTTGATAGACACTGGACATGCAGAGAACCTGAACCTGTCTGCGCTAGCACAGAGAGCTATCATCCAGTTACCTTGACTTCAGGCTAGAAAAAGGTATTTCAATAAACAAATTGGACATTTGGGGTTAGCAGCAAAGCTATGTGGAAAAGCAACTTGTCAGATAGCAGCATGCTACAGTGTAAATTCTTTGGAAGATAAATTAATTCCTGTTTTTGCAAGAATGAATATTCCCCAGAAATGTTGACAATGACAACCTTATAAAGGATAATACATATTTCTCAATAGTAATGAAGGCTGGTTTGTACTGGTAAGAATTGCCGATATAGACAAAATCATGATGTCACAAAATGTGTATGTGCAAAGGGAGATGGGGGAATCAGTCATATTGCCAGATGCATCTCAATTTTAAACCAAAACAAATGTATTTGAGCAGTTTTTCCTGCTCTATCAAGGTGTTTCAGACCCCAAAGGTATTTGAGCCTGTTCCCTTTCTCTTTAGGTACAATCACTAATCTCTCTCACAACCTTTTTTCTAAGATGCAACCTACTTACCTACCACATAAAATGTAGAAACTCATATTATCATGGTTCGGCTTTAGAGATTTACATTAGAATCAGTGAACCTTATTTTAGCACAATATATAGGGTGAGCAAAGAGAGGAGACTGGGTTTATTCCCCAGATGTCATTTATTTCTTTCCTCAAAGAAAAATCCAATATCCTGAGATCAGATGCACATTGAAGCTTTGGTGGAAGGGAAAAAAAAAAAACCCAACAAACAGATTTAGGTTGGATTAACGAGTTCAAATTGGACAGTCACTATCTGTATTCTCTGCAGAGCTGACTCCCTACATACTGCTTGCTGTATACCACGTAGACTTGCTTAAACATTTCCCTTGAAGAGGTACATGGCCTGAACTTATTTACATAACAAATAATTTATGAAACCTTGTATTTCTTTCCATGTCAAAGTTTTATTGCCATATTGTTTAATGCATTTGTCAACTATGAATTTCAGAGGTTCAGGCCATGAAACAGAAGTAAATATCATGAGAAAGTCTTTAAATATTCAACCCCCTCAATAAACAGTTTAGGAAACTTGTAGATATTATGGAGTTATTCTTTTTTCTTTTTTTTTTCTGTTTAATCAATAACATCTGAACATTGTTATAATCATTTAATTGCATGGAGATCAGGGAGGAGACTTCAGATGATCAAATTGGTATTGGTCATTTTGATGAGCAAATTGGCATTGGCTGGTCATTTTTTTCTCAGCCAACCACCTGCCAAAATCAGATTATTACTCTTTGGGCAAAATGAAGAAATGGAAAACCTCATATTTAAGTAGGCATGAGGCAGAGGCACTATTACTACATTTTTCAGCCACTTCTATATCCATGTTCCCAAGTGCCATGATGATCTGCAGCCTTTCCATGCCCTAGGCATCCATCCTCTCTCCTTGCCCCTCTCAGCTGGTTACAGATTGTTGTGGTTTAAGGCCCTCAAACAGTTCTCTCACTCACTCCCATTTCTTTCTTCCCCAGTCCCAGGAGACTGGGGAAGAAAAATCAAAAGAATGCAACTCCCACAGATTGAGATAAGAACAGTTTAGTAACTAAGGTATAACACAAATCACTACTGCTACCACCAATAATCATAATGACAAGGCAAATACAAGGAAAGAATACAACAGCTCAGCCAGCCCCACCAAGCAGTGTACCCCCACCCTTCTGGGTCTCTGCTTTATATTTTCACATTCTGGGAATGACGTGTTGTGGTATGGAATACCTCTTTGGTCAGTTTGGGTCAGGTGCCCTGTTTCTGCTTCCTCCCAGCTTTCCCTCCTCCCTGGCAGGGCATATGAGACTCAGAAAGTCCTTGGTCAGACCAAAACATTCTAAACAGTAACTGAAAACACTGGTGTTATCAGCGCTGTTCCCAGGCACAAAATCAAAAACACAGCACTGCACCAGCTACTATGAAGGAGAAAATTGACTGCAGCTGCTGAACCCATGACACAAAGTCCTCTCTACTGATTTCTTTCTAAAGCACTTAGCTGCCATCACAAGGCACATGGGGGTCTGACCCAAAATGATTACTGCGAGGCATGGGATCTTTACAACTCAACCAAGCATGAAACCCAGACCTCAAGTCTGAGTTTCATAATCAGAAGACTATCTTTTGTCTGTCAAACTCTGATTAGATATAAGGAAGACGTTTTTTATTGTGAGGATGGTGAGGCACTGGAATAGGTTGTCCAAGGAAGTTATGAATGCTCCATCGCTGGCAGTGTTCAAGGACGGGTTAGAGAGAGTCTTGGGTGACATGTTTAGTGTGAGGTGTCCCTGCCCATGGAAGGGAGGTTGGAATTAGGTGATCTTAAGGTCCTTTCCAACACAAACCATTCTATGTTTTTGTGATTCTATGATTCTTTGAATTATTCAAACTTAAGATTCATATCCTAACCTGATTTAATTTAGAATTTCTGGAGTAAAGATATCTTTTATCTTTATCTTATGTATAATTTCTTTGCAAAATGCAGGAACAATTCAGTGTTGGTTTACTAAGAACATTCTGAAATAATAAAAGCAGCATTAGAGTATATGCTATCAGAATTAAAAAGGGAGCCCAATCATCTGGCAATAATCAAGACCTCCACTTGCTGAAGTCCTAACAAAAAGATGTCCTGTACACCAAATCAGCTACAATCTCACTTAGAGAAAGATACAAAAAATTATTGTGTATAGCTGACTAGAGACTGTGGAGACAGTGCAATTGTAAGTGATCAGTACAATATGCAGTGGCCTCAACAATTTAGCTTCTGCTGAATTTTTCCTAGAAGGGAGTAGGTCAATCACAAGCTTCAGAGCAGAAGGAATGGAAAGGAAATCACCTGCTCAGAGGTTTGGCAGTGAGTTCTGCACCAGTAAGGATACAGAAGAAGGCAACTTGAAATTCTGACTTTAATCTTCAAAAAAATTGTTTCTTATACAGTACCTTGTTCAGGAGTGGCCCTAGGGTGTATTCAGACATAATGGTTGCACAGAGTGCCATTGGTGGGGATGTTATGCTTAGGCAAAAGCTCTACCACCTCTGCTGTTGGCAAGGACTGGGCAAATGGTTCCCCTGGGCAGCAGCAGCTTGAAAGCCACACACCTTCAGCAGAATGTAATCTTAAAAGACTCCTTCTCTTAGTTTTTTGTGTTTATTTTGGTGTTGCAGGATGCTTCTTACCTGAGAGAACATGAATGTTGAGAAGTATGCCAGAACCTAAACTGCAGGGGTCTTATTGAGGGCCCCATCTTGGTCGGGCTGGCACTAGTTACAGTTTCGCCCCTTTGCTCAGAGGCTTTATTTATAAAATATCCTGGAGGGGAGGGAGCAGAAAATATCAGCGCATATGGTATGTGAAATCCCCTACTGCTTAGAAACCCCTGAAATGCTTAGGTACAATAGGGCATGCATAGGGCTCTGAAAAACTTGCCTTTTGTCATTTTAACCCAGGCCCTTAACATTATTTTAATGGACTTGTTTTGAATTTAATTATGCATCTGTTGTATAATACACTTACAATAAATACCTCTAGTTATTGCTTCTTAAAATCCTTTCTTTCCAATATTGACTGCTCTAATTTACTTTTATGCAAACAGCCTAGTCAGATTTAATCAAATGTCTTAGTAGCATGTTTAATGACATCATTCCCCCTAGGGACAGTTGGGAAAATGACCTTCCATTTTACGAAAGAAGAGGATTAATTTTTATTGTCTGCCCCAGTTAATGCGTGTTTAGACATAAAGGCCCGATCAATATGACAGAGAGTATAGTGATTTTACTCACAATAGTTTCTAAATGGACATTTCTTGCTAATCCATTTTTATAAATCACTTTAAAGGCCTTATTGATCTTTAATTGGGAGTTACACCTAATCACTCTAGTGAAACGCATGACTAGTTCGAAACATTTTAACCCTTTCTTCACAACTCTTTAAAATTCATATCATGAGAACTTTTGTCCTCTCCTCCTTTTCAATAAACTTTAAGTAGCATCTTTAACACCCAAATAGACCTTACGTAAACCATCACACATCAGAGGAACAAGACACTAAGAAGATGGTTATACCAAAAACTGTAGAGACAATACTGCATGCGTGTATCAAAAATATGCTCTTAAAGAAGGTTATATCAAGAAACTGTAGAGACAATACTGCATGTGTGTATCAAAAATATGCCCTTAAAGAACTAGGCGGGCAAAGCATATTTCTTCAGACTTAAAATGCAAATGCACAAAGTATTTTGGGGAGCTACACTGTATGACAGGCTTCCATCTCTGACCTCACCAAGCTTATAATCATAATTGTTAACTATTGCTTTCTCTTACTAAAGATCAAGTCATGCTGTAAAACTGTTCTAACAAGCAGAAAACACATGTTTTAACAAACATATTGCTTTGTGGAGAAAGTTCAGTGAAATTTAGAAACTCATAAATGGATCTTATGGATCTTGTAATCTTGTATTGTACTTATAGTCCTAGGATTCAGAATGGATTACAGTTCTTTCAATTAACATAATGCAACTATTTTTGTGTGGGATACATGCATGTCTTTATGTGTTTGTGGATGCATGGTGGTGAGAAATTTACACATGCACCCCACTATATAATATTATAAAGATACATCAGTATGTACACAGTGAAAAAAAAAAAAAAAGAGATCAACATATTTGTAAGGTTTTGAGACTCAATTTTTACATCCTTTCAAAATTAAAAAAAAAACCAAACCCTGAACCCCAATATTTTATTTCCATCTTACCAAAACATCCTTTTGAACTCAATAGTAGCTATACAAATGTACTATTGTAATATACAATAATATATTACATTTCAATATATACTATACTATATGATAATATTTATACTCATAGATCAGAAAAATGTCTTCATCTATTTTTAGTATGTAGCATTTTGGAATGATTTCTGAAAGAAACCCTTCAGTTATAGAATAGACAGCACTGTATTGAAACCTGTTCTATGACTTAGGTATTTACACAAATGAAAACGTTCTAAAATGTTAAAATTCCTTAGTTACCACATTCATATAGATTTCTTGATAATAGCTGAATTAATTTAAAAAATATTTAAGAAAATATCCTCCTTGATTGAGTCTTTCCAAGCCAAGAAAACCCACAATTGCAGTACTTTGCAATCATAGTGTTTACATTATTATCACATCAGTAATATTAGGCTTTCTGTAGGACACTGAAACACAATCTTGAGATAGAAAAAAGGAATTTGGAAATAATTATTAAAGTCCACTGGATAAATTTAATCTGCTTAATTGCTACAACTTCTGAATTTCCACCATGGCCTTGTATAGGATTTGCTTTCATCAAGGATCGCTATATTAGAACAAAGACTAACACAGCACACTTGACTAGGGCATTTGTCTGTAACTGAAACAACCTGGAACTACACTGGGCTCTTAACAAGTTCACAGACTCTCTGACTGAAAGGCTAATGGATACATCTGGGTAAAACCCAGCAATGGCAATGATGTTTTTTAATATTTCAAAACTGCATTTAAACAAATAATTGTCTACTATATTCTGCTACCATTTTAAAAAAGTATAGACATTTCCCAGTTCAAAAGTACACAGTGCCATAAACTTCTAGAAGGAAGTAAAAGAAAAACCCAGGTTTTTTTTCTCATCTTTAAATCAAATATTTTTTTTTTCTTCCTTTGGAAAAAAAAAAAAAGAAGGTGATTCAAGTACAACTGTGGAATGCTCCTGGAAAGCTTCTGCCCTGCAGCACCACATGTGCCCGTTTTCTCTCAGAAAAATAACCAGATGCTAGACTGCACTTGTAAAGCTGAAGCTGATACAGTGAAGACACACCACCATTTTGAAAACTGGAGTAGACTCTGTGATGGCTTTTAACTACGACTCTGATCAGTCAGTTAGGAATACCTATTTCTGAACATACTTGTTAAGTTAATTCCAGAGGTAAATACTTCTGAGTATTTTTGGTGAGTTAAATGGAAGAGCTTGAAATATATCTGATCTTGCGCTAGAGAAGGGAATGTCTCATGTCTATTGCAATGACCAACTGCAGCTTTTCTGAGAAGACAAGCCAGAATCTGTACATTTAAGACTGGCAAAAAGTGAGTAGGACTTAAGCTGGATAGGAACTGCAAATATTGCTAGAGCTGGCTACATATACCGGGGGGGATACCGCATCTAGAAACTGGACAAACCCTGGCCTGCTTTAGAAACAGCTTCAAAACAAGGCTGATGCCTAGTGGTCCACCCCCATTTCAGCAGCCAGTGACTTTGTGAAAAAGACTAATCTAACTGATAACTTACACAAGACCAGGAGTTATTAGGATTTTACTTTCAGCACAGTGAAGACTTCACATCTATGAAAAGTGCAACCAGTACTTGTCTGAAACAGAAACAGCAGCAATTTCTACTACAGAGAGGGAACCTGTGTTGAGGAAAGAGGGAGGTGCAGATTTCAGCTCAGATATGTAAGTGATGGGGTCACGTATTTTGTATAAGCGGAGAGAATAGGGTGAAACACTTATCCAAAACTATAACCATCTAAGCACTTGAAAAGCAGGTTGAAACATGATTACTTGATGAACTGAATCTTCATATAATACCAGAATCATCTATTTCGTTTGTCAACTGCAGTTATGAGGTGACTATTAATATGACTAGTGTCTACTGCGTGCTTCTTCCTTCTCTTGGATTCTGACTTTAAGTGAACAGGAACATGATGCTGCAAGTTTCTTCAATAGTAAAACAGCATGGGAGTATCAATTGGTTTGTAAAACAGATACTAAATAGTGGAATCTGAAGCAGAAATGCATGTGACAGTACCCCTGGACTTAAAATATTACAGAAAAGATTTCTGTATGTGCATACACATAGAGAATGGTTTTCTTGCTGATGAGGAAATACAGGAATAAAAAGTATTTTGGTCAGAGGTTGTCATTCTGTGGGATTCAGAAAGCATAGTTATGTCATTAGGTAACAATCTATAATTAACTCATTCACATTTCTGTGAAGGACACAGCTGAGCCAAGGACAGGAACAGCTATTCCACCCACATGCTCAAATAAAAGCAAACAGAAGTTCTTGCTGTCTGTCACCATAGTCAGAACCTTCACAAAAGCTGGTTGATGTGCAGTTATTATTCTGGACATTGTTTCTCACTAGAGAGACTGTGTGAAAAAAAAAAAAAAAACTTAATTTCCCTGCATAGAAAACACTGTATTTTAAAGGAAATGTGAAAGTTTAACAACTGGACAGCTAAATTTATTTTAAAATAAACCAAAAATCAAGCCATATTTGAAAAAAACTTTTAACTTTCTTACTTATGAGAAAGAAGTGAAACAGTTTGGTGGTGCTACTTTAATTCCTGACAATCAAAAGAGAACAGCAGAGTTGGTTGCCAAACAACCAACTTGGCAACCATACTATTATTAACTCCTTCAACAATAGCACAGATCCCAGAATTGGTTTATACTCTTTTTTAGAATACATGTCATAAAGTATGGTCAGGAGATGGGAAGAAATGACAACAGGACAGTTTTGGAAAATATACAAATGATACAGATGTATTAAATTGATACAATGAAATATTAATGAGGTTTTACTTCTCCTGCTATTCTTTAATCATCACAGATTTACAGGGATGTTTACAAGATTCCCCAATTTTGATAAAAATATTTTATTTTCCTAAAATGCTTTTTTCTGAAACATTCCTAACTTTAATTGAAATACAGTTATTGGTTAAATATTAATAACTTATTTTATTATATATGAAGATGCAGATCATAATTCATCATTAAATTTAAATAAATCATTGCAGATTTACACTGATATGACTGAAAGAAAAATTTGGCTGATGTTTCCCAGTTATTACTCCCACAATCTCACTGACTTACAGTATGGGTGTAAATGGGAACATAAGTTAGCCCAAATTATGCAATTATGGATACTAATTCCATAAGGATAAAATTTGATTTGAGGTCACTTTAAGTGACTCTCACTAATCCAGCATAACGTGCTGGATATATGTAATATGTAATGTTGGAGGGAGGGAGGCAGGAAGGAAGGAAAGAAAGAAGGAA
>JASSUY010020035.1:0-72413 GCA_032466535.1 Forpus xanthops
AGCACCTTGTTGTTTTTCATGTGCCTTAGCATGCCTTCCAGGAGAATCTGCTCCAAGATTTTGCCAGGCACAGAGGTAAGACTGCATGCAGTGAGATCAACTCCCACCACCTGTATACATAATGTTATCTGTGTGCTTTTTCTACTGTGTAGGCAAAAATTGAATCCCATTTATCATACTGACCCATAGACTGAAAAGAGTCTGCTGTTTGGCCTTCATTAAACAAATCCCCTTATCCAGAGAAAATTTCCTGTACTTGATGTCAATATGCTCACTGCTGATCTAAGACCTTCAAAATACCCCCTAATTATCACAACATTAAGGGTATGGAGGTTAATTAAAAAGCAAATGAAGACACTCCATAAAGGTTATTCCACCTACTCTGACCTGTAAAGGCATGCGACACTTTTGCTCTGGGTATTCAAAAAATAAGGAAAGTGATTTGCTAACTATTATAAAGACCTCTTTAAAAATTGAGCATTTAGCACTTACACACTCTAGTATGCCTTTATTTCTAATGGAGACAAAATGGGGATGGTTTAATCAAATATTTCAAAAAAGAGCCATGGATTGGGGAATTAGTGGAATGAAACTGACATTTGTTTTTACTTACACATTGTATAATATGTATTTTCTATTTTTTCTATTACAATATGAGATAATTGATCTGACACTTCATTCTTTCACTTCTATTCTGTTTCTGTAGAGCCACAAGGAAGAACAAGTCCCCTCCACACCTACTCACACTTATTATCTTTCTTGGCACTGATGCCTTACCCAGAGCAATAAGCTGAGGAATGTGAATCTGACTCACTGAAAAAGGTGAATAGAGGCCCATGCAGCTGATCTTTGGTTCAGTTCTTTTACACAGACCACTAGCCTAAAACTCAAATAGCTCAAATAGCGTGAAAAAACACTCAAAAACACCTTTCATGGACTGCAGATCATTAGCACATAAGAGATGTAAGAAATAGCATGGCTTTCTGGAACAGGAGAAAAAGAATCTCCAACCTGGTATACAGAAGAGGGAAGACTCATCACATACAGGACGATTTAGCTTCTTCATCAAGAAGAAATACAGTCTCTGCACTGCAGCTTGTTTCTCTAACGCCAAAAAAAAAAAGATGCCAACACTATTCCTACCATCGTAAGTACTACAATTCAAATGAGTCATTCACCAACAGATCTCCTTGAAGAAAACCGAAGGCACTGCATCTTGGTGAAGGAAGTCTGAGCCATTTTTTCAAGCTTTTTCCCCTTTTGTAAATAACAGCAGCTACAGTGTTGTTCCATTTTGAGTATATCAGTTTTGCACTTTTGTTTTTCTGGAAAAGAACCAAGGTTTCCTCTCAGGTATAAATACTTCCTCCCAGTTATAAAAACTGTCTTGCTTAGAAAAGTGAATATGGTCTAAGCGTTCATCAACTATCAGACCCCATTAACAAGACTAAGCAAGAATGGTTATAAAAAGGCAAGTAAGATACTACACTAACATACCCTAAGTCTGGCAGAATTTTTTAAAGCTAAAAGTGTCACTCTAGCTTCTTTCTGTACCCCCAGAAGAGGTCAAGAGCCAAACCAGGAAATTATAGAGCAGTAGGATTAATATCTGGCACAGGAAACCTTTAAGGGATGTGACATGAGAGCACCTGGAAAGCCAGTTTGATTACAGCCAGCATGCATTTAGACACAGGAGGTCATGCTTAACTAACCTGCTGGATATCTTTGAAGATAATGCTGCTGTGGCAGATAAGAAAAACATGACAGGTGTTGTGTAGCACACTGAGGTTAGATTTTTCAAAGTCCACCATCAGAAATGACTAATGGAGACAAATCGAAAGTTATGTATTCTAAAGTAAAAGGATGGAACAATGGTTGTGGAACAAGAGATAAACCCAGATATTGAATGGGAGCTTTATATCAGAAAAAGGGTATTGAGTGGGGGGGTCAGATTTAAAAGGGTTATCCCATCCCACTTTGCCCCAAACACTGCTTTCCATGTCAGCATCTTTGAGACAAAAACATCCTCATGGCATACACTACATTTGATTAGGGCTTTTACATTGCAGCAGTGTCGAACAATGGCCTTTAGAGTCAACTTTGGTTCACAGTACCAAGTTTGTACTTGTACACTTATATTAATACAGAAACACTGACAAGAATACCTTTGTACGTGTTCTAGCTCTTGTGTCAGGAAATAAATCTAGGCTGAGCACAGTCAATGCGGAAGAATTTGGTTCACTCAGCAAATGCAGCTCAACACAAAAAGCAGAAAATAAATTAATCTCTCAGAAAGGAATCAGGCAAAGCTGCATATGCTAAGTACCGTGACAACATGGCACTTTGTAGAAGTAAAGGATTTTAAGGGTTATAGTGGAAAAACATAATTAAAGTCACCAATATATAGCAGAACATCAGAGAAAAAGAAATAAAATGGTATACAAACTTGTGTTAGTAGAGATACAGCAGAAACAACTAGAAATCAATGGCTTGTTCTGGAGATGGAGGCTTAACAGATGCTCTGTATTAGTCACTGTATCACAGCAAGAATATTATTTCCTTCAGAGGGTGAAGAGCAGGGCAACAAAAAAGTGAAAACAGATCTTGGCTCTTAGCAGGCCTTAAATTACTAGGTGGGTGAAATAAGAGCATGCTATATTTATTCTCATTGAAAAAAAGAATTCTTTGATGTAACCTAGTAGAAGATCTTCGAAATCATGAAATGAGTGATCAGGATAACCCCTACCAAGCTAGGGTGAAGAAGTAGTGGAAAGGAAAGCAATGGATGTCAAAACAGGCTGCAAACATTTCAAATAAAACAACTGGGTGTAAACAAGGAAGTTGTCAGGCAGAAATCTTTTAGGTGAAGGTAAAAAACCATGTGGAATAAGTTACTAGGAGAGGCAGCTGAAACAAAGGCTGTACATGAGCTCTAAAGACACCTGGACTTGTTTCAAGAGAAGAGAGAGATCCAGGGATTTTTGTGAAAACCAGAATGTTGGGATTAAGGTGCACTGTAAAACAGCAGGTATGCTGAGCCAAGTAAGGATGCCTGCAATCATGAGCACTGTCACACACTGTAAAGCAAAATTTACCGTGTTGCTGCCATATCTTTACCCTGGAGCCACAGATCAGAAAAGTATCTCCACATGTAAACCTTCCTTCCTGTAGCTTCTTTTAGCCAAACTATTTAAATACAGAAGAATTCTTCTCCCAAATACCTCAAGGCTACAAATAGCTCAAGGCTATAACAAAGGCAAAAACGAGCTGCAGGAGTGCCACTGAATCACACCAGCAATGACCGCCTCAAGCACATGCTATGCCTGCTGCTGCTGCCACTGTATTCATTGCACAGCACTGTAAAGCATTGGCTGAGATGCAGGAAGAAAGGGGAGACCAGAAACAAACCTCTGCTCAGGTTTCAGGATGAACTTCCCAGGGCCTCAACCTTTCATGCCCTGGAATGGTCACACAGTTGAAGAGCCAGGTTTCCTGCAACCCCAGAATTGCCTCAACCCCAGGTTGTCACACGCATAGCTTAAAAGTCCCAATGGTGGGGGAGTGTAGGACTTCTCGCTGCTGGGGGTCCATTGCATGGACCCTAACAGTTGTCCATTCCCCTGTCTTTTTCACTGAATTTTGGATTAAAATATAGAAAGAAAAAAAAAAAATGCTGGGCATTCCAGAAAGATACTTAATCACAATTCCCATCCCAAGGCCAGGATCTGATCAATTCACCAAGGTAGCTGTAGCTGCCCCATCCCTGGCAGGGTCCTTTAAAACCCTAACCATTCTCTGATTCTAACTCCACCTTGGGCATTAGTCCCTGAAATACCAGCAGCTATGTGATGCAGTCTGGACCAGAACCATGTCAGGGAAAGCAGGTTAATTAGAAGTAGGTTCCATTCTTATTCTAGAATAACCACCTCAGTTTCAGCTTCAATTCTGTTAAGAGAAAAAAAATAGTGCTCCCTAGTTTAGAAATTTACACCCACCAGTATAGCTTCAAGTTCCTTATTGTAGATCAGATAAAGCAGGAATCAGGTGACTGTATTGGAAATGTTTCCGTGATTCTAATAGGGAATTTGCCACAATAGAAATATTTTTCACCACTTCATTTTTGCAATCACCATTAGTTACAGGAACATGCAACCCTGAGACTGCAGTGGGTTTTCTCTTCTGATATTTCTTCTTCTATTACCTGACGCCTTGATTTCTTACTCATTCAGGGATCATTATTTCCTAGCATTCATTTCATTTTAATATGTTTATTTAAAAAAAGCAAATATTAAAGCTGTTCAGAAAGTGTCAAAAAGCAACATGAGTATTGCAACTGCATACAAGAGGAAGAATAAAGTAGATGACAGCTACAGTGACAATATCAGAGAATATAAAGGAAGGATTTATTAGAAGGCACAAGGTAAAAAAATAAATACTTTATAAAGTATATGTTTTATAAAATATGCTTTTATAAAATGTGAATATAACTCCTTTGGACACAGTTTAGCCATGATGCTCCTCCTGATGTTTATACCCTTCAGCAAGCACTGAACCCAAACAAGCACTTGTTGAAAGCCCAGTCAGTATTCTCCTTCCCCCTACAAGCCAGAGCTGTATCTCCCAGCTTGCTTTCCTCAGGGTATCTGCAGTATTTCTCTCCAGGAGACCTTCGATATAATTCATGTCAATTGTGAAAGTCCATTGAAGCTTTGTAGTTTGCAAATCTTGGGCAAAGGATTCCTTCGACTTCCTGATCACATACCATACCCCTGAAAAAGCCTCTAACTGGCTCTAGTCATCATGACATCACTGACAGGGATAACAAACGGAGACCTCTGGGAAAGTTAATACTATTAGGCAGGGTGTGAAAACAGCAAACACTATTTGGAGTAATGATAGATCACATTCCCCACAGGTGTAAATGGAGTTTTGACCATTTATGGGGAAAGGGAATTAGGCTCTTGGAGCATGCTGTCAACCCTGCCAGCCTCCTCCACGTATGCTCCAGAGTTCACTATGGCAACCTTGGCAAAGATCATCTTTATTTAGAAATGTAGGTATGTCCCTTCCAAACCCATCCATTCTTTCATTAGAAAATTCACATCTGGGTAATATTACTGAGATGATCAGATTAAATACCCATGACTCCAGCTGTCTACAGAAGACAACTAGCATTACTCAGGCCAAGAGACAACCATTAAGGAAACTTTTTTGCTCAAATATGTTGCTCTGGACTTAGAAATTTCTAGTAAAAATATGCATTTTGCATTTGTTCCTTGCTTACAGCAAATTTTCTTGATGTCCAAGATTTATTTAGGATATATCTTTTGACTGCAAGGACTGGGATATTAATTACAGTTTTCCTCTTTCAAGATATTTTATCCACTAATAAATTACCTTGATAATCATGATGACTATGTTGTACTTTGCACAACTAAGTGTAGGTTGTGAAGTGCTCCTTCTGCCTTTCTAGAAGTCATGCCGGAAGACAAACAGGAAGCACATTCCAGTTTAAACTACTGAGCAAAAAGAAGGATGTATAAATGACAGAAACATTGTAAAACAAAGCGAAAAAGATTAAGACTAAAACCATATAGGTGGGTCACCATCAATTATACCCTAGGCTATTCTTAACAAACTCCTGATGACCTGAAACCCAGAAACGGTTTGATAAATATTGCTGTAAGACAGGCACCCAGGCTATAATCTACAATAATCAGAGAATGCCCTTAGCACAATTTCCATCAACAGCAAGCACTTATTTCCAAATACGCATAACTATAAATGCACATGCATACATACATATACATACATAGTTCCAAACCATGAATCTATTTTGAAAAACAGGAAGAACAAAGTTTATTGTTCCATACTGGCACAGCAACCAGCAGAGAAACACAGAAACACATCATCTACTTCACATGGCAGGAGCGTGTGAAGCCAACTGGTTGTGATAGAAATAGGAACAAGAAAGGAGCCTGCTGAAAGGCAGCATGTGGCTGGGAGGCTTCCCTTTCCCACCAGTCTCCATATCGTTTGGTCCCAACACAGTGAAACTAACACAAGTATTTTTTTCCCTCCTAAAGTAGCCTCTACAGCTTCATCATAAAGGAAATAAAGACAGAGTGAATTAGAATCACCTCAGTGTACAGCAGAGCATTGAGAAGGTAGGAAGAGTTACGGTTATAGTGGACTGCCTGCATCAAATTTTTTGCTTCCCTACTGTAAGTGTCTATAAAAAGCTCTGAATTCCTTTTAAAGAAAATAAAATGAAGCACAGAAAAGAGTCTGCTTTTCTTAGATGCATGTGCAGGCTGATGGCCAAGGACAGCAGTGAGAGCAAAAGCCTTATCAAAGTTTTTTAAAAGACAGTAAGTAAAAAAGAAAAAAACACAAACAAACATATCCCAAGATAGATGCTTAACTGAACCCCTGTGACAGGGTATCCAAGTTCCCGTCCTTTCCCACTTCCTTCGCTGCTTATTTAGCGCTTGACTGTGCTATGGTCTTGCCAATCCACCCAGCGGAGTCCCAAGGGATGCGCTTTCCCACTCCTCTGAGCAGGACTGGGGAAAAAGGCAAGGGAAAAAGAAACCTGGAATCTCCAAGCCACTCTGTTCCCTTACAAGTCAGCAAGCCGTGAAGGCAGAAGCAGGCAAGATGGAGCCATTCACTCTTATCCTCTCCAACATGCTATCCTACGAGCTGTCTGGCCATGGGACAGGGAGCAGCCACTACACTTGTTGACACAATGTTCTCCCCCTCCACCTGCCCCGCACAGTGTGCAGGAGCAGAAGAGGGAGGGCTGAAGATGCCTTCAGCTCCTAGTGTCCTGCTGAGTCTGTGCCTCCTGGGGTGGGAAACACTCCCTTGTGAGCAGGGAGCAGTCAGGGCATACAAGGCAGCAACCTTGTATGGCAACTAAGGCACAAGCAGTATAAATAATTAATGTCAATAGAGGGAAATGTTCTGTTACCAGCAAATCAGCACCTATGTCCCTCATGAAAAGAGTGCATGAAAAATATCTCCCTTATTTTTTAATGGGAACAACAAAAAGTACATTTAATTTCACTAAAGCAGTAAACCAAGCATAAGTATTCTCTACTCATCTTCATAGTTAGCACATTACAGAATGATCGATGCCAGCACATCTCCTTCTCCTGCATGTCTCAAGAGATAGCTTAAGGAACATTTTAAAATGAACATTTCTTCATTCATACACAGTGCTGCTGTACAAATGCTATGATGCCAAGAAACGACCACATGGCTCTCTTATTCAGGCTGGTTTTTTAAATGGGAAACAGTTTTATCCTTTAAGTGTCTGCTTTTGGCTGACAATTCTCAATTTTCAGAAAAATCCACCGAAGATATTCTGGCATCCAGAAAGTGAAACAGTTCAGTTCTGAGCTAAAATCTAAAGTTTTCCAGTTGGAAAGACTGACAGATACTGTTTTGATGTTATGGTCCAAAATAAACTTTCGTGTCTTCCCTTCAACAAGACATTGTTTGGTCTTGACTCTAGCTTTAAACCAATTCCCTCCCTTCTCTCTCACCAGAGCAGCCCATGTCTAGGTGGTTCAGTGTCTTTCCATGACCCATGCTCTTTGCCTAGCATATGTAGGTCTGAAATGCAGCAACACCATAATGTAGGCCATGATACATCATGGGGATGCAAGGCAGCTGGAGAGCCTGGTCAACAAGATGGAAAATATGGCAGAGAAGATAAGTCATCACCAGAAAAGGCAGCATGACAACATTACACAAGTAATTGTTCCAATTTTCCTGATGGAAACTGCTTTTATTCATTGGGGTGTGAGGGGGGGTGCGTGTGTGTGTGTATGTTAAGGAGAAGTTTTCTTTGCCCTATTCTCTCTCTCCAAATTACATCACCTCAGCCCAGAAAACAAAGGTATTTAGCTGACTAGTGGAAGTTGGACAAACAGGTATTTTTGGACAGCTGGGCCTGTACTCTTAAAGCTCAGTTGCAGTGCTCCCATTTACACATATCATATCATGTTGCACAGTAATGAGTTAGGGAAGGGATTTTCAGAAGTCCCTGGGAAACCAATTTAGTCCTAAAGACAAAGAAGCTGAATAAATTTACTTTAACTCAGACTATAGTAATTGCATTAAAACCAAGGACCCAGTTAAGAAACAGTTAAGACACAATTTAGGCTTTCTTATCAAAGCTGCTTCTATATTTCTATGCTGTTTTTACACTTCTGCTTTGTTATTTCACCTCTCCTTGCTCCAAAAGACACCAGAAGCTGCAAAGGACTGAGGAGGTTAATCCAGAAAACGAGACCAAATCTACCAGCCAAAGTGACCTAAGTGTTCCCAGGAAGTTACAGTTCATACAGCTCATGCACTGGTTCAGCTGTCATTGGATTCATCCAGAGGGAAGCTTGACAAGTCAAAATGACAATGTCTGGAGAACAAGGAAAGCTCAGTGCCCCCTTCCTCCACTTGTGTTAGGCCTGCTCATTATGTCTGCTGGTGGCAATCAGTTTCACCAGCTGCCAACGTACACATTTATGGAAGCAGGCACTACACCAACACTGTGAGAACAGCTCTGCCTGCCATTTAGAGCAGGTGCTATGGCTTGGGATTGTGTAAGTGGGTATGACAGACCCTGCTGGGGGAAAATGCAGAGGTGAACCAGCTTGTTCCGAAATCATGGGGTAAATCCACAGCTTGACCAGACTTAGGATACCAGTCTGTGTTTCCTAATGCCCCGATCAAGACAGGACTGCACTCCCAGAAAGAAGAATGTAGAGAGTGTGTTTCATGTGACAATGTACTCCCTTCCCTGTCAAACCACCTCCTGTCTTCATTATGGCCATCTCCCATTCCAACTCCTACCCCAGATGTGCCATAAGCTCTGAGCTGGCATCATGGGACCCAGACACTGTGAAACCCACAGGGATCCAAGAAAGGTCCCCAAACTGCTCTCTAGTATGGTCACTGGAAGCCACTCCAGGGTTAACACAACGCCACATTTGCGTTTTGTTTCCTTGGTCAGGTTTTCATACTTGTTTGAAACCTGGGCTCATTTGGAAGACATTAGGATTTTGGGTGGAGGCATGCAGAGGTTTAGCTTTTCATTTCAAACTTCTAGAAGCCAGAGAGATTAGATTTTCCCACCCCTTTGCTTCACTATACAGTAAAAATGCTTTATAATGGCTTTTGCAAAGCCAGCTTTGCTTGCAACACACAGGTCTCCTCCCTTGGCCTCTTCAACACAAGGAGTTACAGCCCTGCACCTTCTTTCTGCCCTTATGGCTGTAACATGCGGCAGCCATCAGTCATGTGGGAGCGGGACAGCTGGAGATGGAGAGATACGTTTTACTGCCTGTGCCATGGGCCATGAGAAGCGGGTCAAAACCTAGCCGTCACGCACCGCCCGTCTGTGCCATGCAGAAAAGAGAGATGCGCCAGGCTTTCAGGGCCAACAGGTGTTACTGCCTTAGTGGACTGTGACATCGGTGTGTTTCACAGGCTTTATTTCACAATAGTATAAAAGAAGTAGAAGATGGGGTTTGAAAGGAAGCCAGAAAAACCATAAGCCATCTTTTATTTACACTGAGAAAAACAATGAGAAGACTGGAGGGGAGGATCCAGCCTCCCTAAAAGACATGCCTTAATTCCTAGGGGAGATGGGGATGGCCTGCCCTAGAAACACCCACCTCTTTCCAATGAATAGGCAAGCAGCCTCAGAGGACTCCTCCACTATCTGCCTAAAGTAGAAGTGGGTGGGTTGATGCCCCTCTCACACACTCCTTCCAAGTATCCACTACAAAAGGTCTTTAGTTATTAATCCTGTACCAAAAAGTGCCACATCTCACTGTATGAATGTAGACTGAAGACAGCATAAGGCACATACCTATGCTGGCTGAAGTAAGACTGCATGAATAACACCAGCTCTGCCACTTTACGTACATATTCTGCAACTTCGTTTTGTTTTTTTTTTTTTTCCCCAATAAAGACATTTGTAGTTTTATGCTTCCCAGAGGTTTATTTTTTGTGGTTTTTTTGCTTTTTTTTTTGTTTGTTTGTTTGTTTTTTTTGCTTTGTTTTGTTTTGTTTTGTCTTGCATGTAGAAGGTATTTAATAATTGATGCCAGAAAGGAGCCTCTATGTAGTAAATCAATGGATTTTTTATTTCTTTTTGTTACCCCAATTCACAGAAAACCCCACTTCCATGCTGATCAAACCATAAGAGGCAGAGGAGACCAGAGAACACTTTGGTTTTCAGCAGACCCCTCCCCAACAGGAGAACAGAAACTTCCCAACCAGCTTCACTTAGGATAGCTGTAAAAAGCAGATCTCATGTAAAAGTTCAAAGCCTAGTTGGAGAGGAGGTGACTTTGCTGTCAGGGAGTGGTGACACGGGGCTGAAGTGGTAATACACAGTGAAATTACCACGTGGAGGAGAAGAGTGAGATTTCCCACAGGCCAGCACTGAATTTTTGCAGTCTGGTGTAGCAGGGGTTGTAGAGCTGTTCAGATAGCCGAAGGGGCACACGTACATACAATGAGTGTCTTGTACTATATCTCAATACATATTTTCCTTTAAAAGCAGATGCTTGTACATTTTCCAAGGTTTTTTATTTATTCTATAGGCTTCCTGGGGTGGCAGAAAGGGGACAATTTATTGTTTTTAAACATCATGCTTCCTCTCTCTGAATAAAGCTGGTGATATTTATGACACTCAGTGCTCTACAGGTATTGAGCAGCTTTATGCAGTGCAACAGGCTAGTGAATAATTTGCACATTTTTACGGTTAAGTTGCTTCAAACTCCATCACTAGTTGAACTCCTGGTGAGACTTTAACCTCTAAAGTGATAAAGTTTTAAAGCAAGTAATTACTTGTGCTGGAGGGAAAAAAATAGAGAAGAAATCACAAATCCATCTTACTCGTTTGTCAGATATTGGTACTCTGCTTCATTTCATAGCCATTATGTTTTCAAAAAGTAAAACAAATAAAGGAGAGTGCAGTGAATGCCAAGGTCCTACAAGAGATCAATATAAAAAGACCTGTCTAGAACAGACTGTGTATTAAGGCTACACACAAACCATTTGCTGACCTCTCTCTCAAACCCTGCGTTTTGGTAGCCACCTAACTTAATTTAGCATGAAAGTAAGCAGTGTAATCAGTAAGTAATCAGACTCTTAAGCCATCAGAAATGCATGCCAGCAGAAGAAAACATCAACATTACTTATTTTTGACAGAAATTGTAGTATCAAGAAGACAACATGCCCCATCTCTGGAAGAGTTCAAGGTCAGGTTGAATGGGGCTTTGAGCACCTGGTGTTCCTGTCCATGGCAGGGGCATTGGAACTAGATTATCTCTAAGGTCCCTTCCAACCCAAACCAGTCTGTGACTCTCTGAAATCATGCACACAAAAAATTCAAGGAGGCAACAGAGTAGCATTTATACTGATTAGCATTTTAAACCAAAGGTGACAGCAAAGTAGAGAACATACCTATCTTAAAGTAAAAGGTTACCGAGTAGGAGATGGGGAAAGGACTGTAGACATTGGACAGCATTGAAAAGATTCAAGCAGACAGGAAAAAGGACTCTCTTTTTCATCCCCTAAAGAGCCAGTATGTGCAGCAATTTCTACAATGCAGACCAAAGTCTCTTCTTCACAGTTTGAAGGAAGGGAAGAAAGAGCCAAAGAAATGGAGCTTCTCTAGCAGCCAGCAGTGCGAGTATTAAGTACGCCAGGGTGCCTTTCAAGAGCCACAGCACTGCTATACAAGCATTAATTCCTCTTTGCCACATTGCAGAGAGCCAGTGGCGTCTCAGCAGATTCCAACTTTACCTTAGAAATGCCCAGTGGAGCAGCTGCACTCCAGAGAGCATCTCGCTTGCATGTCCCGAGCTGTCAGTTCGCAGCATATCATCCTAGCCATCTGAATAGCAGGCCAGCAGAATGGGAAGGCTCACAGTGACCTGCCCAATAACATTTTCTGCAGATTGGAAATCCCAGTCAAATCTCATCCAGTCCCATTGTAACCTCCCACAATCAAGCCTGACAAGGAAAGCCAACTGCAGAATGCATTTCAAGCCTCACTTGATCTCCCAAGAGTAGTTCTACATGCTTGAAGCATTTTGATGGGCCTCCTGAAATGCTTGCCTAGCTAAAGTGACCTACAAATATCAATTTACAGCACACCCTTTATTTGCCTTATGTTTGGAACACAAGTGCTGTATTTAAAGTTGAGAGGCCCCAAAGCAGGACAAGTCAGGAAGAGAAGGTGTATAACAGAAGAGCAGAAAAGGTGGGATAGCTACCAACCTATGGTAGGGTAATTATTGTCATCTAAAGGGTACACTGATAAATATGCTATGATGGGGACTATTAGTCACCTATAAAGGTGCTTCCAGAGTAGAATTGTCTTTACCCATTCTCGATCTATGAACCTAAAAGAAAGGATAGGAAAGAGTCAATTAGCAAAACTGCTCTCTGAGCTGTATGGCTGATCCTGGCTCCACCACTGCACATTCCCACGTGTGTGCCAACACAGGGAGCAGAATGCTTTGTAAACAGAACAGATCCTGAGTGCATTTTTTTGCTGTTAATAATAAAGTAAGAGTTATTTAATAACATTAGAAGAGGCAAATCAAGCAAAAATCTGGGGTCAGGTTCTCAGACACTGGAAATAGGTGCAGCTTCAGCGATACTAGTCAAGTTACACTGATTTATTCCTACTAAAGGTCTAGTCCATTACATACTAACACCATCCTTGGGTTTTACTTTCTCTCACTGGGTTCAAGGACATACTCTTTAGAAATAAAACCTTCTTCATCACTGTCAAGCATCCATGCTTGAACTCAGTGGCAAAAGAGCAGCAGAAAATGTCCTTTTTTCAAACACACTTTTATCATATTGTGTGCAAAAATAAAAATGTAAAACTGTATATTTATCTATAGAGAGATTAAAACATGCATATGTGTGGCATATGATACATACATAGCATATACCACACACATACCATATATATTTGCATGCACAAACAAACACACACCTGGTACATACACAGGCCTGAATGTTTGTATGTAGACACTCATTGCACAGATGACTGGAGAGAGGTCAGAGTCTTCATGCAGCTCAGACTTTCATGCACGACCCACACAGGCACCAGAACAAATGTCTCTCTGTAACACTGTGGAACAGAAAATGTTCCTTTCTGTAGGGTCAGCTGTTGCAGAGCACTCAGGCAGGCATTTCCAGCCCTTCCACATCCTCCAGTAAGGTTTCCAAGCAAACAGTTCTCTGCTAAGTCCTCTGAATTTTCAGAGTTCCTTCAGTAAGGCCTCACAGGTCTCATACCATCATATTTTATATGACTTCTCCATAGGCAATAACAGCTGGGAGCCACAGCAGCTCTCCCACTTCAGCAGCAGCAGGTACACCAGTGGACGACCACAGCCCATCCTGCCCCAGACCCACTGGAGTCCAGGTCACACTTTTTGCTGGTGCCATCATCACCACCATTGGTCTGCACATCCCTCCACAGTGGAGCTAAGCAAGGACTGATGAAAGCACATGAGCCATATGAGGGTTAGCCACAAGCACAGGACCTCATCTGAACCCCAGGTAAGAAACTCTTCTTAAGAAGGATCTACACTCAATGATTAATTTGTGCCTTCTAGCCCATTGTGCTAACATGGCAGAATACATTTATTTGTGCATTGTCAGCTGTTCTGAAAGAGAAGCAGCAATTACAACCTGAGGAAATTCTTTACAATTGTTAAATCTGTTCTAGGAGAAGCAACACAGGCTGGGTGTAATGGAGAGTCCCTGTGATGTGTACCTTTCACATGCATATAATGGAGGCTTCCAGCACATGTACAAAAGTCCATTCTTTGGAGCAAGAGAAAGCCAGCTCCTGCATGCTTCCCTTCCCCTGAGTTACACACAACTTTAGGCATCCTCATGCTGTAGCACCCCAGAGCAGCAGTGCTTGGAATGAAAAAGGGAAATTAACACAAGGCAGTCAGATACAAGGTACCTAAACATAGACCCACATTGGAGCAGCTTTCATGCTTAAGACTAAAGGCTTTGCCCAATCAACATCTCAGACAATACATAATTTTAATTTTTCAGCAGGAAATGAGAAGATCTGTGGCATCTTTCTTCCCAGAGGCCTGCTCCTAACAGCAGCAAAGCTGGCCCAGCTTGGGCAAACCCAGGTTCCCAAGGATGCTCTTCTATCTCCCACACAGCAAAGAGGTGGGGAATAGCACCAAAAGGAGTGCCAAAGTCTGCCTTTCCCTTTTTGAAATGTCAGCACTCATTGATCACTAAATCACTTTAACAGCTTATTAAGCAGATGTCACAGAGAGTTACTACCAGTCTCCTATTAATTTAAAAATACTAATGGGTTTTTTTAGAGTGCAATTTCTTTCTGAATGAAAAATGCTCCCTGTGTTAAAATGTGAACACTTTGGACCCCACTAGTCAGTGTGCAAGACTGTTGATAATACAGCACATACATATAGTAGAAATTTTAACGCTGCAGGATGTTTTTAAGCTGCTCCATAGCTTTGTTGTCTTTTTTCCTTTATCATTTCAAAGGATCCCCTCCATTTGTTTTTTCCATTTGCAGACAAACTGACATTCTCCTGATATATATTATTCACAGGTTCATGTCAATACCAGCATAAGCAGAACCTATCAGTCACTTCTCTGATGATAACGGCAAATAAATAATGCACACTTTAAACTTTCAAAGCACTGAATAAATATCAGTTTGTTTTCACAACATCCCTTTAAGCGTTGAGGTAAATAGTTTAACCATTTCACTAGTCACCAGCTCAGATTCAGCTTAGGATCCATATGAAGCAACCCGTATATTACCTATAAAAGATGCACATTCTTACACATAACCTACATACACAAGGCTGATAAAAGCATATTTTACCCCAAAAAACTCAAACTGATGCCAACTATTTCCCATTTTAGAAGAAAGCCAGGAAACATTTCTGTACCTGAACTGCCACACAGCATTGCCAGGCTGTGCTGCCCTTTCCTTTGTATACTGAAAGCTTCTGCTTCCACACAAACACAGAGGAGGTGGGAGACACCACTGCCTGCCTTCTCCTAGTGCCCTCCTTCCTGTAAGACATGAGGCTGGAACAGTGGCTACACATCTGTGGCGCCTGCAGACAATTGTGCTCTGCCACTGTCCTATGCGGGAACAGCACATACCTGATGCAGACAAGTACATGCTCTGGGCACAACACGAATTATAGGAGGAAAAGAAAAAGAGGCTTTTTTAAAAAAGGGTACTCAAACACTGGCACATGTTGTCTGGAGAGCTTGTGGAGTCTCCACCATTCAAGATACTCAAAACCCAACTGGACATGACCCTGAGAAACCAGCTGCAACTGTCTGTACCCTGAGCCGGGGTTGGGGTAGGTACTCTCCAGAGATGCCCTCTTGCCTCAACTGTTCTGTCTTTTACATTCTGGAATTGGGATCCCTCATTTGTACTACTCCCTACTTATGCAAAATAAATATCAATGTTTGAGGACACCAAAGCATTTCACTGCCTTCCGTGGGTATAGCTAGCAATGTCATGCCCATGGCTAGAGATGTCATCGACTACCCACTCCTGCAACAAATGCTACAGGGAGCCAGACATATGAAACAAAAAACATACACGGAGGACCAAATTGAGTCATCTGATTCCAATATACCATGCAAGGAGGGGATGGGTGTTCTCTGTGTTTGGAAGCCTTTCAGCTCTAAAATAAAACTACTGTTCTCCAACAAAAGAGTGGGATTAAGTATCAAACTTCTCTCTGGGTTGTTTTTTTTTTTTCTTTTTAGTTTTCTTTTTGTTCAACACCTACTTAGTGGCATCTTTCTCCCACAGTTTTCCTTTATAGATATAAAAGCTTCCTGCCCATTACATCTTTGGTTATTTCACAACCCATTGATCATTGTGCCTGTCCAGAGAGCAGAACAGCAGCAAATAAGCAAGCCATCTAAGATAAGGCTAGATTTTGCCCTGGAAAGCTGCAGCTCTGTGCTGTCTCCATTTTCCTCTGCTTCCCGTATCTTCTTTCATCCCTAGAGACATTTCCAATAGCAGATAAATCAGCACTTTGAATTCTTCTTCTGATGTTGCAACAAGCTGACAACTAGCATGACATGTTGTAGAGGGACACATGTGAATATCTAAACCAGAAATAATGAGATTTCTCTCTCATATTCAGTGTGAAATGAGAGACAAATGACATCACTGCTGAAAACAGAGGAGTGTAAGAGGAGGTGTGGGGAAGGGAGGTAGAAAGAGTGGATGTCTAATCCATTTTGCTTACTATGATGGATTTCAGAAGAAAAACTGTGTCACAGGCAGCACCAGGGGAAACACAGACTCAGAGGGATGGGACAGTTGCATAGCACAGTGTCTCAAATCCAGGCAGATCCCAAGGACCCTATATCCCAAGGACATGTCCCCCATGGCTTGGCACTGTTGCTCATTGTAGCCAAATGAACTAGCCTTTCAAATGAAAACATAAGAGACAAAAGGAGGAAACAAAAGAGAAAGGGGATAAAATGTCCCAGCAAATCAATTAATGCAAAAGTCTGCTTCAGTTTACAGACAGCACTGGTAATTGCTGCGTGTGTCCCCGTGATGAATAGGGGCTGGTTACCGTTGCACAGCTCATCCTTCTTGGCCCGGCTGGGAACCAGCAGACTGCTGATCTCCACTGAAAGCCTTTAATTATTGTTAAATTAATCAGGGCAGGGTGTCAGCTCTGGGTTCATGCTTAATTGTCCTATTTTCTCACAGCCTCAGACTCCCACCTTCCTTCCCTTATCCTCCCATCCCCTTCCACAGCCCCTGCACATGTACCATATTTAGACTCGTCTAACACTGGATCCTGGTTATACAGCATTGAGCCACACAAAGATTTTTGAGATCCTGCATTTCCACTACTTCAGGACTTGACCTCTCTGAAAGCCACAATACAGCACAAACCTTCAGAAAGCAGAACTCCAGACTTACTTAAAACCACAAGACATAGGGTAGATTATTTTACCACCAGCGCAGAAGTCAGAGATAGTGCTGTTGCTGTTACTGCTTACTACTGGGTGTACAACCACTTCCCAGTCCTGATCTCATTCTCTGGAGAGATAGAGAACAAGGGACATCACCATCTTAAGCCTTTTCATTTATGTTAGGGATCACTCAGCTGAAGTACTTTTTGCCTAAACGCAGCATAAGCAAAATAAGAACACATTTCTCTTTTCAGTGTTCAGAGGAGAGGTCAAGAGCCTGTCAGTAGTTAAATATGACTTCCACATCTTTGAAAGACTCCTTCCCAAAGCCTTAAGTCCTTAGTTTCTCTCTTCCCTGTCTCCCCAAAATGCCAAAGGATTAGTGGGATTGGACTAGGATATTCCATGCAACTTTAATGATATTAAACCACAGGCACATAAAAGATTACAGCAAAAAGAAAGAGGCTGTGCTCCGTGAATAGAAAAGGTAGGGCAAGAAGTAATAGGATCAATTACGGAATAATTAAGTTGTAGCAGAAGACATCTAGGTTAAACACAAGAAGAAAAAAGCAGAAAGAAAAGGACCTGAATAAGTTTTGTGGGTAGACTGGGGGATCTCTCACCAGCCTTTTTTTGGGAAGCAGGTAGGCAAAAAGTTCTTAGGAATGATGCAGACATGGCCTGAAGACATTGGGGTGGCTTGTAAAACTTCTTTTAGTCCTGCACCAGAGAATGAGACTGAGTTAAGGGTATGGTAATTGCAGATGAGCAAGGCAGCAGCATGGATTTTGAGGACCTGCTCAAAAAAAAAACAACCAAAAAGTAAAAACCTTACAGTGGTGAATGCAGTACTCAAGGTTTGGCTCTGTAGAAGTCTGAAAATCACCCCCATCCACACTTCAGTGTAGGTCTAGCCTTCACATACAAAATAAAGGTGACTGAGTTTTCCTTGATTCTTATAATGCAAATATACAATTTACAGCAACGTCTAGGAAAAAGGTGCATTAAATTGAACAGTTTATTAATCATAAAGCATAACCCTCCCAGAAGCCAAAGTTCACTGCTTTCCATCACTATGCAGAAAAAGTTATTTACTTCTATAATGCAACCTGCATAACACAATCACACTGCTCCCTTTCCTCACCCAACTGAAATTATCTACACAGCAAGGCACCCAGGGAAAGGCCTGAAAATCAAAGCTGTACACAGACAGCATAAGCAGTATTTCACTATTTTTTTTTAGCATAGTTTAAAGATGACTGTGTAGAGATTGCTCTTAAAGTTCCTTCACTTTTCACAGGCCATTAACAGGTGAGGCACTTTACTGTTTAGAAGACTATATTATCAAAAGATACCCAGTCCAAGTGACCTAATGCACCTAATGCTGTGGAGCTGCTTGCAAAGAACTAGGCCATGAATCTGAGAGCATAAGAAAGACTCGAACTCCAAAATCTGAGGTAGGTTCCTTAATCATTCATTGCTTCACATTCCCATATAACTTCTTTATTTTTGGCTTTTTACTGATAAATGAAAAGCTTTCAATCTGCTGAAGTTAGGCTGTGTAAGAGTATTTCTTAGCATAATTACATTTGATAAAAAGCCACTTTAGATAAAATTCACTTGTATCACTACATTGATTCTTTTTTACTCTGTAAAAATGGAGACAAATTAACAAGTCTTTAATAATCTAGGAAAAGGCATCTAGTGTGCTATTGGCACTCCCATATTTGCTTGGCTCAGTTTAACATTCATTTGGGTGACATAATTTACACATTTTTATTTGCATTAAAATGGCAATTTAGAATCATTGTGCAATCCCAGCAATATGTATTGCACTGCACAGCTCTGATCTCCCTGCTGTTCTCCAAGAGTAAGGAACCTAACACCATCACAAGTGATGGAATAGTTTATGTAACTGACTGTTTTCAGCTTCTGATACCTTATTTTGGGAGGGCTGGGTTAAGGAAGGCAGTGAAAAAGGGAAGGACAAAATGTAAAAGATGAATGAGATTCTATCCCTCAAAAGAAAACATGTTACTTTTTATGTGAAGCAGCAGAGTTCATTAGTTAAAAATGGTCCTTAAAAGATACATTTCAAGTCAACCGGATCCTTCTTCCTCTGAAGGACAGACATGGAATGATCTGCTTCAGAAATGAATGCATCAGGATCCCACCATGGTAGACATGTAGCAGGCACTCCCACAGTACTGTCTCATCTTTTTCCTTTCAAATCCAGAGTCACAAATTCCTTCTTTCCTGTTGTATCTTCAGTCCCCAAACTGCTCTAGACTCAGCAGCCAGACAATTCCTGAGCTTCAACTGCCTCATTATCTTGGATTATTTTTGTTCTAAAGAAGATGGGCCCCCACTGAAATAGCATTACATATATAGTAACAGTAGCTCCCTCACATGCGTGCACTGCATATACTAATATACTATTGTCTACACTAATCTTTCAAGAAACACTACGTCTTACCAAAAATGGCATTTGTTGTTTTCTTTCTTTACTCCATATTCTAGAAGATCCTTCTATTTCACATATAGTTGTAGCCAAGATATTATTGATTATATTTTATCTGGGTGAAACTTGTGTAACAAAATCACTGGGTTTCTTACTATCAGGAAAGAATGAAAGGACAGAGTGGGTAAAACCAATTCAAGGCACAGTGCAAACCCAATCAGGACAAGACTCATGAGTTTGCTGGCACTTATTATTCTGCTTTTCTTGTCCATTGTATGCATCACACTCTTATTTCTGAAAGAAATGTTCTTACAGTCTTTTTTTGAGTCTGTTTATCCCTGGGGCTAGTATTTTGTAGTGGGATTTTAGCTCTGCCAATAGAAGAGTCAGCTAGACAGTGTGTTAACCAATACTCATGCTCCCATGCTTTATTCCCAGCTGCCTCTTTACACTAGCAATTCCCATGTTACTGTTAAAGAATTGGGGGTGGGGAAGATGTGATAAGGAAGAACAAGTTACACATATTGGTTTCCCCAGATGAGAAGGTAAAAGATGGTTAAATGTCTCCCAAATGGATAATTTCTTAATTATCTGCATAGATTTTCTGTCTGTCTTGCTATTGCTACCATTGCATCTCATTAGGAGTTGTTTAGCTTCAGACAGTCTCACAATTGTTTCTAGATGTTTTTGAAAATTACTATAATTTGTTTGTTACTTGTGTTAAAAAAGACTTGAATTATGAGCTTTTCCAACAAATGTTTACCAAGCATTACAGAATTCATAATTACATATCCCTCTGTAACACTTGGTGCCTTATTTTTTATTAGTAATGGTTGCTTTTTTCAATAATCTAAAGTATAATACCCCCATCAAATAGTTAAATACAAAGTAGAGCTCTTAATTAATTATAGCTAGCCTAGAGTACCAGAAGTAGGACTTCATTAATCCGAGTAGTATGTTATTAAAGTTTATACATAACAAAACATAGCTGTTAGAAGCTGAAAGTTATTACTTGAAGGCTAAGCAGAATCTTGCCTGAAACAAGATGAGAGTCTTTCTTGACCCTTCCAGGATCATGTGTCACATCTTGCCATAAACAGGTCAGACCGGGTATACCCAGAAGGGAGGTCAAATTTAAAAATATAAATAATAATAATAAAAAAAGGCTTTTGTACTCCCAAGAGACAAAATGTGCCTCAGCAGTCTTGGGTTTGGAGAGTACAAAACAAGAGGCATGAAAATGCCCTCTCCTGGCACCACTTCTTTGAAGTTGAGCTTGAAACGGTGATCAGAGGGTCTCTACTACCTTCTTTAAAGCTAGCAGCACTTGCTAGCAGTGCACAAGGTAACAACAGGTAACACTGTAGATGACTCCAAACTCCTCTTTGGGCCGAAGCTGAATATGAAAAGCCCTACCATGAAGTGCCTGAAGGGCTACAACCCCAGACGTTTCAAGAAGGTGAGTGAAGTTATTTGTTACATTAGAACATCACTTATTCTCTGAGAGTTCCATGCCCGTTTTAGTTTATTAAAAAAATTAAAAATAAATCCTTAACCACTAGAAGGATTTAACAATGGTATCATTCTCTATTTTCAGCCTGCTTTGCTTGTGGACTTCACAACAAGAATCCATCACCAGCCTTTTTGACTGCATGACGGAAGGTGCGTACTCTCCACAGGCTCTACAACAGGACGCTTTCCAGAAATAGCAGCAGCAAATCTGAAAGCTGAAGGCCCCCAGGAAGATGAGCAATGCAGAGAGTAAAGGGAGGGATTTCTGTGGCACAGGGCCTAAACTGCAACTCTTTATGAAGATCAACAGGATTTGAATGCTACCGAGACTGAATGGAGAATGCGTCTATGTATGAAAGAAGTGCCTGCCTATCACTCCTCACTGCCCCTCAGGAGCTAACTCAGTCATTGAGCTATCAAGTGTCTCTGCTGTAGAATTTGGTGTCAAACCACATCAGCCTGAAAACTGTATTTCTCTAGGCTAGCACTGACATTCAGAAGAAAGACTGCATGCCTGATTCATCCTCATTTTATGCCACAGCAATTCCACAGAAGTCAGTGGAGCCACACCAGCATGTACCAAGAAAAGGTCTGGATCAGCAGTCAGGAAGTGCCAGGTTCTTTCCTAGACAGCTTCTTGGGAAGTGGAGCTCCTGCAGGGCTTATGCTCCCATTTCATGAGCAAAATGGTGCTTCTGAGAGTCTTCGCATGGGATTATTTCGAAAGATTGAGTGTGGGAAGTATAAGCTCAGAAAAAACAGTTCATGTATATATTCTATGCAGGAAAAAATACGACTGCTTTTACTTTGCATTATAGCATTGCTCCATAGCCACTGCATTTTGGTTGTGGTGTAGCCTCTTCAAACAGCATGTCCTGGAAATCATTTCCAGCACTGCTTCTCATATTAATATTTTTAATTATTAAGTGAAGTACTTTGAAATCAGTCCTGTTGTGACCCCCTGTGAGGTTCGCCCAGGTGACCTCCAGAGGTCCTTTCCAACATATAGTTTTCTGTGAATTTAAGAGTCTCAGATTATTGACTTCTGGTGCTGCTTATTCTGCCTAAGGTTTCTTATAAACCAGAACCTAATCAAGCTCTCCCTGCTGTAACCCTCTTACCACAAAGCGCTGAGTTTCTAGTTGCTAACAGGCTACTAACTAGAGTACGTTACTGCAAGGTCATTTCTAGCCCTACTCATCTACACCCAATCTGCTTTTACTATTTACATTTCTTTCTGTAAAGGAGTCCCTTGCAATTTCTCCTTACACCTGAGAAGAAACTGCGATTTTCCAGACTGCCTTCATCCATTCCCATAGCACTTCCATATGGCTTTAACATCTCACCATTGCTGTTACCTCATGGTAAATGAGGAGGACCTGATGGCAGCCCGAACACTGAAATAACACTCATTTTATTTAAAAGAAACACATACACTCGTATGGCCAGACATATGGCAATATCTCCTGTTCCATATAGGGCATATGCCTATACACACCACATACATGTAAAGTGTGCGTAAGCAGCATTCTCTCCCAGGAAAAGCCGGTCTGAGCCCCAAACCAACACACTCTGTTCCTCTCTGGACAGACCATTACAGACAAATTACGAATGTGAACATGCTACTTCATTCACATTTCTCTTTGTGCTCCCAAGGACTTTTTACGTGATGTGCCAAAAGTGCTTCTGTCAGTCAGTATCCAGCTCCTTACCACAACAGTGAACACCAAAGTAATACAGCAGGTACAGATTTATTGGTTGAAAATTTCAGGAACAAGGGTCTCAAAACAGGCTTCACCCACTCCACTAGTACCAGCTGGCTGGCACACGTTTCTCCAGTTACTTCCCTGTCCTCTCACCTCTACTACCCATAATCATTTTAGCAGTGCAAACACCCTGGTGCTCTCCAGATGAGCTGCCTCTGCCTGGTAGAATTGTTGGAGCAAACCAGTTAATGCAAGCTGGTAAGCCCATCAGTCACTATTTAAAAGATGCTCCAGTTTGCAGCATAAAAATTAACCTTGACACCTATTGCAGCTGTACCTCTACTTTTCCTGCACATGCAGCTGCACTTGATGGGAGTTAATAACTGCAGGCAGCAAGAGAAGGACACTGCTTTCAGGAAAAATTGCGAGGAAGAGCTTTCAGGGGACACAAATATGTTCCTTGCAGTGCAGAATTTTGAAATTAGTTGAAAGTCAAGTACTCCAAAACACTTATTTGTGTATCCCTTTGATCTTTGGCTCTCAGCCCTGTGGCTTGTTGGATGTGACATCTTTATTTTTCCTCCTTGCTTTGTGTAGGAGTTTTATTTCCAGGCATCACAGTGCTGAGGAATATCAGTAGAAGGTAGCATTTGTGTAGACCTTATCCTAATTAGCTGTGTTCTACATGTCCTTTAATTCACCCAACTAATCCTAGTGATAGTGTGACCTTTATCTTTTACCTCCTTCATCACATTTAGCAAATGAACTAGCTCCCATAACCTAGGCCAACCATTACAAATAATCAGCCAGGACTGAACTCTATAGTTTTTGTCTGCAAAACAAAAATACCTTTGCTTTGCCAAATTCAAA
Source organism: Forpus xanthops (assembly GCA_032466535.1). NCBI lineage: Eukaryota > Metazoa > Chordata > Aves > Psittaciformes > Psittacidae > Forpus > Forpus xanthops. The sequence goes on from JASSUY010020035.1 coordinate 23,575, forward strand.
GCACAGCTACAAGCTAAGAATCAGCTTGTAATGCATTTGTAACAAATATTTTATGCAAATTCTGGCATTGCTTTTCAAATTTAATACCCTATCAGATATTCATCTGTTATTCCAGGCTTTAAATAACTTGACTATCAAATAATATTCTTCAAATATTTCCCATAAATCATTGCATTACATTTGAATGGATGCTAATATAAAAGCCAGCTGTAAGAAAGGAGCCATGTCATGGCTGGAGACAACACTTTCACTTGGACTGTGCAACCAAACCTAGCCCTTGAGAAAAAGATACAGCATCAAGTCAGAAGACTTTTCCATATTTTACTTTAGTACACAAACAGTCTAGATGGTACCAGCAAACAAACAGGGCAGTATTAAGCAGAAGAAAGGAATATTTCTGTGCTTAAGCCTTGAGCAGAAAGAAAGCCAAGATGGCAGAAAACTCATCAATCTGCAACTTGGGCAATATCTGGTTCACCCAAAGAGCAGAGCTCAGATCTCTCCTTGGGGTAAGGTGCATCATAAGCTAAGGGGACAGTCAAAAGCCATGTGAGGTGCTAAGATATGCAACCAAACTGCAGGTATCCCCTTGCTATGAACAGGATAGAAAGTCACCAGGAGCTGCCATATCTGAGCAAAGACTTACTGGGCTTGCTAGCAGCAGGCTTTGGAGAGCAGCCACAGATGGAAGCTGCCTTCCCCCACAAGCCTGGAGGGTGCTCCCTTAGTGGGGAAGAGATCTGGGGCCAGGCTCACTCTACAGATGCTTGTATTTGCCCCACCAGCTACATATATGCTAGATTTTTCCCCTTTAGCAAACTGAAAGAGCAAAACCAACCAAAACCTCAAAAGTAACCTTCCTCTATATATTTGCACAACAAAATCAGAAATTCACAGTGGCACTAAACAAGGCAGCGTCAATAGCACCAAAGCACACAGAGACCCCCCCTGCCAACAGCTACTAGCTTGCCTGGCACAGCCTTCGCAACAGGCATCCTCTACCCCAGCACAGCCGGCTGAAAACAAGGTTCATTGTGTCTTTCCAGTGACCCATTCTGTTTGTTGAAAGCCGAAACAGGGCAAGTAGCTTTACTGTTGGCATCCCAGCCCACTTTTCAGCTGCATGGCTCATTCTCCCCTCCTCCCCTGAACCAACCAGCTCACTTAAACAGCCAACAGCATTCATTTGGACTTATCATGCAGTTAGGGCCCGAATCCAGACCCAAGCTGGCAGGATCAGTGGAGGACCAGCATCGTCCTATTCAGCTACACATAACCTACTTGTCATCCTTTTGGGAACCAGTGACTCAGACATAACTTTATTGAGGCCTGGCAGCTGGTGGGACCAGACGAGACGTACAAAGAGCATAATGCCAGCACCCACAGAGCCCTGGAGCATGCAGAAGAAAACCTGCCTGCAGCCTTTACTCAAGCCCTGGCATAATTAAAACAACATTACCATTCTTGACAGCAGATTTTCACATCCTGCAAACCCAGACTTTCTGTGACTGTTTTGTTTCACCAGTTTACTATGCCTGAAAGTCAGTGGATTATAAAAGAGAAGAACAAGTTCTCTTCCTTTTTTTATGCTACTGCCATTAGCAAAGCCACTGGAGACTACCTTCAGGGCTGTGCATATGGTGAATGCTTGACTGTAGCCTTGCCAGCTACCAGGAAGACAACAAATCAAAGTATGAGTTTACTCTTTTGCAAGGCTCCAAACAAGATCTTTCTTCAGATGCTCTATCTAAAGGGGACAACTTAGATAAATCTTACATGTTATGGCCAATCTTCCCCTCTTGGGCCACGGTTTCACAGGGGTCCAATGGGCAATCTGTTCTGACCATTCTCTTGCTCCTCCTTGCCCAGTGCCTGCTCCTACCTGCTGCAGTGCCATTCTAGTCCTGATTCAACTGGTTCTGCAGGCTTGCTGAGCCAAGACCAACAAGCTCATCTGGTTGGATGAAGGGGAGAAAACAGTAAGTCACTCTAATGAGAAACCAATTACAACCTGTTTGCCTATACACAGCAGTGATTTGTTCATACTACCTGCACCTTCCTGAAGAGCCGCCCCTCATATAAGCACTACAACATCCTTTTAATGCCATGCAGACAGCATGTCCCTGTGGTAATTTGTATATGCTTTAGATAGGAATGCAGCTCCTCTATCTTCTACAAAAGATCTCAACCAGTACCAAACTACAATGCCTGCATTTCTTCAGAAATACAGAGCAAAACCTCACCACTACAAATTCAAATATAAGTAAGGGAAGATGAAATATTTTCAGGGCAGTTGCAGGACAGAAACTAAACATATCTTCCTCCCTTTCCCTTCCCAGGATGCAAGACGATGCTGTTACTACATCCCCAGGCCTACTCACACGAGAATGTAGCCAATGCATGCCCCATTCACCTGAGGCAATGCCCACTCCTGGCCTAGGCAACTACAGCAGCTGATGCCCCTTCTCCTCGCATCACTGCTCACTGTCTTAACCCATCCCCCCGCTTCCATTTTTGTCTGCTCTTGTAGAGGGAATAACTCCTGCGGTTGTCTCAGCAGCTGCTCGTTGCTTTCCCAAGCAGCAGCAAGAGCTAAATTGACCTAATTCCTGCTTGTTTCCCTGCCACCCACAGAATCTGAAATAGCAGCAGTGAAAACTGCCATGGCACTAGTCAGAAGCCGCTCTGCTGCAGCACAGGACCAGCTCACATTCACTCCATTCTCTGCAGGTCCCACAGGGTTAGAAACTTTTTAGACTGCAAGTTTGGAAACCTGCAAAAGCAGTGGACAATTATTGCAGACAGCTCCTTAGGCAGCCTCAAAGACAAGTGGATTTTTTTGTACCCTACAGCACATCCTCAGCAGCATTCTTTATACTGCAAACATCTGTCCTGGGCTCATCCTTTTCAGATGTAGTTTGCATTTGCAGGCAGGTTTGGACTATCAGGGTGATTTTCTTATTTTTTTTTTTCTTTGAATGAAAACTGGGTCAGTCTTAATCATCACTTCAGCAAGAAGGGGACTTAACCCTGTATATGTATTCTGTAGTGAGATTAGCTGTCACCTGCCAGCAACTTGTTACTGCTTCCCCAGGAGCAGCCTCCCTTTGCTAAAGTCTCACAACTCCATAAAAAAAATAATCATTGAAATAAATCATTCTTTCCTTCTCATGGGAACACACTGCCACTCTGCCAAGCTGCACAACAGCCCCCCAAACTTAACAGGCTACAAAGTGAGTGGGAACGGGAACATTTATGTTAATTAGTGTGTGGAGAGGGAGCCAAAGATACGTTAAGATCTGATACGGCATATGGGATCCGATGGCATGTCATTAGAGGTAGAAAGCAACCCTTCCCAGTGTAGCTATTCAGCTGCTTATTAAGGCTTTCTGTTCAAACTTTCAAGTGTATAGGCTGAAATTTTCCATGCCATAATTGCTACTATTCTGGTAATTAAAGCTTGCTATAATGCAGACACACAAGGGCATTTCCTAACTTCTGACTGTGTGCCTCTGCAAACTTACTCTACTTTTTTTTCTAGCAGCAGCTGAAGCAAGAGGAAGGCTTAAGTCTCTAAGCCAAATATGAATAAGGCTGGCATCCAAGTTCTCCCAAATTTGACAGGCAACATTCTACATCAGAGAGGGATGTAAACTTTACCAGAATGTATTTTCTGCCCCTTGCATCTGCACTGGTTGTTATTGCTCTTGAGACTCAGCACAGTCTCAAATTTAAGTAAATTCCTCTATCAGCCAGACATGAGACATCACAAAAAATAGCAGTGGTCAATCATTCTCCTAATCATCCTTCTTCCCATGCCTTTGGCAAGGGAAGTTGTTACCAGTAGAAAATGGTGATAACTTTTAATGGGAAATAACATCCTTTTGGATTCTAACTGACTCAAATGGCACCATTACCTAGGCTTGCAAATATTTGCAGGATTGTGAGAAGGCTTCATCCTAACTAAACCTTGAGTCATTCATATTTCAATAGTATTTGAAGCTTCTGCAGATATCTTGCCCACTTCCCTACTCCAGCCCTAATCAGCACAGTAACCAACAAATGTCATTCACTTAAAGCCCGCCAAAGATTCAAGTAGGAAATTCTGGCACTGCTTAGAATCTTAGGAAACCTCAGAGCCAAAGAGCCTGTGTAATAACTATGAAAATTGTATTATTAGCTTCTAAACAGAAGCAGCATGACATTCAGCAAAGGAAATCTGCAGACTGTCAGAAGCACTGAGAGAAGGTGTCAGCTACAAATTAATGGCTATTTAAACATATTATTTCTTCCAGAGTGTTAAAAATGAGATTTTTAGCTCTGATGGCAGAAAAGGTGGTGGTGTGTCAAGTCCCACATCAGCACGCAATCTCTCCCAGCTGCTGCTGCCAGCATTTCAAAGCTATCGATTGGTACCATTTAGAAATTCCCATGGGGAAAGGGAGCCTCAGGAGAAACAAAAAAGATTTTATTCCTTTCTCCTTGGTTGAGTTGAGGCAGAGGCATTCACTTGTGTCTCTGACATACACACATGATGAAAGAAATGAAAGCAGAGGAACAGAGATTGACTTAAATTAGGACAGATGGACAACTTGGACACAAATCTAGCTGATGGACTCTTATCCATTGAGAAACTCTATTTACAACTAGTTAACTAAATGTTGTCTCAACTAGCAGTACAATGTGGCTTCTATATCCTAAAACTCAGGGCATCACAGATTTCCAGAGTGCTGTGAAAGCAGAAATGCCCTTGCAGTCTGAAATTTTTACTGCTGTTCCCATTTTGTCCATTTAAAATTTACCACCTTGAAGAAGCAAAGCCTCTGATATGAGACAGCCTGGGAAAATTAACTGGGAAAGCTAAAAGCCTGGGAAAATTAACTGGGAAAGCTAAAAGCCAAGCCAGTGGAAGGCAGAAATCTCTGTGTTTTCTGAAAGAGGCACTGTCTTAGCTGGCATGACAGCTTCTTTTTTTGTGGGGTGGGTATGTGTGAAGGGGCATGTGCTAACCATTGCTAGCATAGATGGAATTAATTCCTTACATGCTCTCATTGAAGATTTTTGGGGACTAGAGGCTGGTACTACTAAGCAGAATACTACTGAAATTTCTTCATAGCACCTGTAAAGAAAGAGAGCAAGTGTGATACATAAAGAAAGAGAGAAAGCGTGGTACATACTGGCACCACATTGCCCACAGGGGAAGAAGGGACCGTTGGTTTTAATATGCCTTAAGAGCTATCTGCTGAATTTACTGCAAACATATTGATGGAGATTTGTAGGTCCAGGGTAAATAACTTGACACACCCAGCCACAAGAGTGAGTTGGCATAGTCAGTGCTTGGCATGGCACAAAATACTTGTATTTCATGTCAGCATTTATTGAAAAATCTTTCTACAGGTCCCTAGTCTTGGAAGATGGGTGTTAGGAGCACTCAAGGATGTGGGGCATGCAGAGCTTCACAGGAGTTAGGTTGGTTTCAGAGCATCCTACCACCTGGGTCACTTTGCAGCCACAGCTCAGGTGTCTGCAGGACAAGGTTACCAATGACGCATACCTGAGACTTACCTGGTCCTGGTTCCCATGTGCCTGCTGGCTGGTTCACAGGAAGCTGGCAGGGAACAGAGCAGGTTTCAGATCATGCACTGCAAAGAAAGTTTCCTCAGAGATCTGCCTGGTGTCTCTGAGAACCATGTCATAACCACCTCAGTTTCACAAACTTGTCTGATTTCAAGTTGGCATTGTCTGATAAAAAAAATGCTGTATCAGAATATGCCCAACCAACTTCGCTGAATATAAAATGATGAAGGCCTTTCCCTGAGTCCACTCTGCCCTAGGGTAGCCTATCTGCAAAGTCTGGGCTACTCCACACATTTCTCAGTGATCTTCTGAGTCTGAAACTCAATGTCAACTTCAAAATACCAGCCTTTTTAAGCCATTTCTGCGTAAAGATCTTTTGTACTTATGGCACAGCTCCTTTACCTCGTCAGAATTGCTAAAACATCACAGTATTGGTGCATCCCCGATTACAAAGCTAAACAAAAAGAAACAAAACCACACCATATGAACTCAATGCTATCCAATGCCAGTGCCAAACAGTAGCAATCCTAGCACAGTTACTCCTCTTTTCATCAAATTACATCTTTCCACAAAGACACTCAAACCTCTCGCATCGAACTCAGACTTTTGCTAAAAGTCAGTCCACGCAGAACTTGTGTGCTGGAAAGAACTGAGCTGATGAAAGGATGCAATGTGCTAAAAGAAAAGAGCCCAGGGATGAAAGGGGAGGCAAACACAGGCAGCCTGCACTGGCAAGCACCCCAGCAAGAAATCACATCATGGAAGTTAGAAAGGGAGTTTAAACTAGAGGAGGTACTGTTATTCTTAACGTTTGTAATCAAAAGACTGTGGTTCCACTTAGGAAAGCAAAGACGCTTGACCAACAAGCTATTACCAGCTTTTTGGCAAGCAAAGCCATTTACAACCACCAGGCTGCCTCTCCTGCACTCAAGTATTTGTTTTTATGTATAAATCTTCTCCGACTCAAGCTTTTGAAACAAACTCTAGCCACACTTGGAGAGGACAAAGTCCATATCGGATGGATCATCAAGCAGAACAAAGTGTTACTACTTTCTCAGAGCTGCTTTTCAGTCACACCCCTTATGTTGTTTCTGCAAAAATGAGGGAGTGATTTCAGTTATTATCTATGGAAAGAAAAAGGGATTGACAATAGATGAGATACTGGTTTGTTTCAGTTTTAACTTCTGAGAATAAGGCTTATAGTAAAGCTCCTCAGAACAAAGAAAAGCCCTTCCACTTGATTGTGCTCTTCTACCTGCCAACCTCTGGGATGCATCTGAGAGCACTGCAGTGCTGTACAGGTTGCTGTGTGTTGGAGGTCTTTGGTTATACTGCAGCATAAACAAGGAATGGGGTGGTATTGACAAAGACTAGTATTTGCCTAGGGAGAACTGGCACTTTAAGCCAGGTTCCTGCTCTGCATCAGCCACAGGAAGACCTCTTCTTGCTCTGTCTCTCTTTCCATCTCATTGTGTCTTGATCTCCAATGACTTTAGTCTCTTGGGTGATCAGAGAGTAAGCTCCCTTTCAAGTTTCACGCTTCCACAGAGTCTCAGCCCAATGCAAAACTGCTTGTATTCAGCAGAAAGTGTCCTCCACTTTTTCTTTCATGCTTATTTAAAGCTCCACTTCATTATATTTACTGGTATTCTGACTTTAATAAATAATAATCGTATGCTTCTTGGAGGTTCTAGGCATCTTAATGCATAATTAATCATACAACCAAACCCCATGAGCCTTCAAATCATCATTATAAAGAAAATTTTCCAGCCAACTACCGTGGGGGAAAAAGAAATAAAAAAAATTAAAAATAAGTGGAGAGATCCTTTCTTTCCTTTAATTGGTCTGGGAAGCACAGTCACAGCTCTCTCAAATGGGTGCCTTCTGTACCGTACCCGCACATCTGGGCTCACACCAAACTAGAGAAATAAATTCCAGAGATGCTCAGCCCCCATGAAGGCACATCCTGCCAGCACCAGTCTTTCTGTGGCAGTCAGTCAGGTTGAAGTGACCATGAGGAAACGGAAGAGGGAGATGCAAAAGAAAGAAAAATAAAAAAGCATCCTTTCTCTTAAAGAAATAAAGAATAAATATGGAAAGTGATACCTCAGGGATAAAACGCATGGACATGGGCAACAAAGCTGCTGACTAATGTGCATGGAAATGTAAGAGTAGGGCTTTAGATGTACTTGTAACTCTTTGTGCACCCAATACTTCCTTAAATCTTGAAAGAAACGCAGTCTCGTTTCCTTTACAGTGAATGTCAGCCTTGCTTACAGCTGGAGAGTCAGCATGTATCCCAGAAAAACAGCAGAAGGCTGCTTCTGGTCTAAACAATTATATGAATTGCACTCTAACCTAAATGAGCACCAGAGCCACAGGTTGTGGGTTTTCTCCTGCCTCAGTAGAGCTCCAGGTTAGCTCTGCCTCCATGTACTGTGGTAGCTCAGGACTTGGGGCAAGCTTAGAGTACTTGAACCTCTCTGCCAGCCCACATAAGAAAAGAGGAAATACAGCTGTCTGGGAGCAGCAGCATAACATCACCAACTGCCATGGAGCACGTGGTCTGGCTGCCCATATGCCACTTCGAACCCAGCCAGAGCCACTGGTGGTTCCCCATAACATAAGACGTGGTGCAAAGATCTGCAAGCTCTGGTTTTCCCAGCAGGTAAGAGGAGATAGCTCAGAAGACAGCTTACTTCCTTTGCATTATTTCAGTTTTTCAGTTTTCACTGCTGCTACTCAATGAAGCAAGGTCTAATACGTAATGTATTACTGGCAGGACAGAAGGAGCAAATAGCTAGCTTATTTGTTTTAGGAGTAAGCAATAAAAAAAGTGCAGCCTACTGTATTATGCCCATGAACTTTATCCTTCTGACTAACACTCAGGGTCCAAGAAAAATTTCCTGCTCCAAGTCTGCAACCTGGGACTGGAGCCCAAAGACTCCCAAGAAGCTCCAGCAGCCAGTAAGCAGCTGCATGCCCGAGGGAATGGCTAACCTGGCAGCAGTTTTCCTTACACAAAATCCTCATTGCTTTAACAAGGTTGCCTGGAAGTGGCTTGAACAGCAGAAAATGGAATGCTGCTCTGATCAAGTGACGCATAGAAAGATGAGGGAGGTCTTAAGATACTCTTTGGAAAGGATTACAAAGCTGAGCATATTGTTCCAGGAAATGTTTACAGACTGGAATAGAGGAAGTTTTGACTTTCATTGGCTTGTTCTGTTGCAACACGGCATGTTTACCAAAAAATCCATAAAGAGAGGGAAAAGAAAAACTCCTTTCTGAAGAAGAGCTGGGCAGGAGGCAAAAGGAATGCAGCTCTGCCAGTGAGAACTCTGTTTTAAAGAGCCAGCCAAGAGGAGAAAATGAACTCCATCCTGGCTCCACATTGCATGCTTGTACCGCAGCCCCACAAATGTCTCAAAAAAAGAACAAAACACACAATAAATAAGAAGAGGCCAGAGCACAAGGAGTATACTTTCACTGCAGTTTTTAGAGTCATACCTGCCATGTCCTACTTTCTTTAAAGACACCAAAAAGGACAGCACTCCTCTTCGGAGATGTTAGTGCTGTCTGGAAGATGAAGCAGTCAGATGGAGACTATATTTGCAATTGTGGTCTTTTTTTGTTTTGTTTATACAGATTGAACACATTCATGACAACCAACAGAGTGGGGCTTTACAGATGCTTCTGTGGAAGTGCTCAAGAAAATAATGTCATATTTTAGCTCAGTGGTTTTCATACAACTGAGATTCCTTTGAGAAAATGGGCAGTGAACTGTGCCCTTATGTTTAGTCCTTCAATTGCTGCATTTTGTCCTGAGCTAGTGCCATTTCATTCCTCTAATCCACTCGGGACATCTCCTCCTGTTCCCTATCAAGACAATGCAAGATCCTTCCTTTTGCAGCCACTGGGGCTTTGGCAGCAGCATTGTTCCAGAGGCAAAACTTATGCTTCTCTCTGACCTTGCAGAGGTGCCAGGTACCGGGGTTGTGAGACAGCTGCACACAAGCAGCTATGCCCCCTGACCAAGCTCTTGCTTCTCTAAATAATATTGCTCTCCCACTAAGAAATAACTGCAAGAAAGAGAGGCCTCTGCAGGACCCATGTGAAAATAGCCCAGCAGAAAGTAAGGGCTAAGAGAAAAGGACTAGTGTTTCTCAAACTGCGCTGCCCCACTGCCCACCCTGCTCTGAAGCCTCCCAGCACCTCCTCTTCTTCTACCACCCATAAGCTTGTTGGGAGGCAGGAGAGCAATGAAAACAAAGTCTCATCCTAAGCCATGACAGCAGAAGTCAACCCAATACCCATCAAAGGTGAAATGATGCTAATTTGGAATGACAAAAAGGAGCCTGATCCAGGAGTGAAAGAAAGCTTGAGAAGGAGGTGAGAATTTCACTCCTGAAGATTTGTGTCAGAAGACAATAGAAAATTAAAAAGTCATCTTTTTCATCCTTAGGTCTTTTTGCAAACCATGTGTATTCATTTTCTTGCACTGCAGGAAGCCTAACGAGGGGTAAAAGAAAGGTACTTTGTTCTGCAAACCATTTTTTTTTTTTTTTAAGAAACAGAATCCCCTTGGATGTCAACACTACTCTAACCTGTGGACCCCTAAGTGGTACCTTTCACTTTGGAAATGAAGGAGCCCTGCAGTTTGGTGTCTCAGACATTTTGAAATCCTGACCTATTTGATAAGATATTAGTCGAAAAGCAGTGCCAGAACGTGCAAATTAACAGGACCCATATGTAACTGCTTCATAGTAACCACTCATTTAATCCTGTGTACCTAAATCATGTAACAAAAGAATTAGCCAGTGACATCTACTTAGGAAATATAATCCAATTGATGCTATGATTTCTTTTTAACTGTTGAACTGGTTTTGACACATATAAAAATGCGGTTTCAATCAGAACAAATTGCACCACAAAAACAAAACAAAAAAAAAATGCCTTGTAGAGAAGCCCAGACCTGAGGGCTTTAAACAATGCACTGAAGTGAAGAACAATCACAATGGGATTGAGACTGGGGACAAGGGGGGGAAATAAGTGGTCCCTCATTTGTTATTACCAGCCATGAGATGACACAGACCTTTCATCTTCTATTATCAATCTCCCTTAGTGCTGGACTTGCAATAAAATACGTAGTGCCAGGCAGATCTGTAACAGAAGGGACAGTCAAATTCCCCTTGCTTTTCTCCTCCTGATTGCCTTCATTTACATTAACTCCTCAGCAAACAGTAATAGCTAATGGAGCAAGACTGTTACAGTCCTGGTTCAGTGCCACTGGCTAACTGGGAACACTAAAAGGATATTCAGAAACATAGACCAGAATGATAGCAACTGAGATGGTAGCCTTAGCGAAAATAAAAGAAAAAAAGAAAATCCCCCTCAAGACTAAAAAGCTGTCCATACCAGAGCTACGAAGAAATCCCACTGCCCGCAGCTGATCTGGTTTTCCGTATATGTGAATGGGAGCTCGACCCACCAAGCACTGTAATTGTCTTGGCTCAAACAAGACAGAGCCCCTAAACAACATCCCACCTGCAGTTTTAATATGGTGTTTCATTAAACTGAATTATTTTTGTGCAAAATGTATAGATTAGCTCCCGGGCTAGCCTATATTCGTAAGCACACACAAGCACAAGCGAAGCCAATCGCATTTGATCCCATGCAGGGATCAACTGCAAAAGTAACAGTGCCTTCACAGACTGACCTAGAGTAATACATCTCCTCTGTGTAGAAAAGTCAAAGAGGAAGGGCCAGAAAGAATATGCACATAGGGTAGCATGTGGTGCGTGTGCATCCATCCTCATATTTGTATGTCTGCATACCTACCCTCTGACTATGCTTGCAGATGACATATATGGCTATGATTTCTGCAGACATACAAAGTGTGTAAAAATCACAAAGGCTGTGGCGGTCCATGGGAAATAGGGCCACTTCAGCTTTAGAGCTGAACATACTGTAAGAGCCTCAAGACATAGGCTGCCACGTTTGCTCAAACAGGTTCAAACTTGTTTTACAGCTTCTGGCATTGCTGCTCTTCCTCCTGGAGCTGTCCTGATGGGTGCTGAGCTCAACATCTCCAGCCTTTGAGGGAAGCTGTCCCTGCACCATCCTCAGGGTACAGCTACATGGCAGTTACATGTATGCCTCAGCAAGATCTATGCTGGCCAAGCTCATGTCTTGATAGTACTCCAGTCACAGCATCAGGATGCTCAGGTGAAGCTATGCACTACAGTACCTGGCCAGCCAATTCAGGCTGTTTTTCAGACTGCAAAACTGAGTTGTGGCAGGCAGAAAGCCATCAATAGCAATATGGCTAAAGATTTGGCTGTATTTCAGTATAGCCCCAGCAGACCCTGCAGACCATAGGAGATGCTTTCCTCCTTCTCCATCCAAGTTAGAAGGTGAAGCACTTAGCACTCAGCTACTCAGTCTACCAAACTAACTTTCTCAAACCATGTCAGGGCCCAAAGAAAAATGTTAAAAAAAAAAAAAAAAATGTAACAAACTGCTGCTTTTAAAAAGCTTTGAGTTTTTTAGCTCTTTCCTCTCAAAGGTCACACAGAGCAGGTTTTAAGAGTCAAAGAACTGTTTTTCTTTCAGGATACTGCCTACCAGCTTCACAGCTGAAGGAGGTTGGATAGACATGAGTGGGCTTCTTTGATTTGCTTTCTGAAATAAATATTCGTTCCCACATATCTAAGTCAAACATTAACAGTAATGCCTTACTCTGGGAGCCCATAACAAGAAGAAAGAAGCATGTGTAGATTTATAAGAGTCAGCCTGTATAACAAGACAAATGTGGCAATGCCAGCAGTATCTCAGAGAGATCTTTACCTCTTTGTGCAAAAGAAGTCCCAGGTCACCCACTTCTGTACTACCTATAAGCAAAGAATGATTTCTTTCTTACTTTCATCTATTTCTTTAGTGCTACTGTTCTTCATACATATGCCCTTCATTGGCCATGTCAATATGCAAAGCTGTCCTGAGAAGACTGACACCTTGCCAGTCAGGATAACAAAGCTTTAACCAGAAAAAGGATGTACATAGACGTCAGCACAGTCCAAATTCAGCCCCATCTCTCCAGGGAAAAAGAAAAAGAGGCAAGAGAATTCATGATTCGCTGATTTTTGCCCTAACAGTCAAATGTTTCCTCCATGTTCACGGATTGCAGAGGACAAGCCTGAGGAATTCCCACAGCTTATGTGGCAGGAAAGGTTGGGGCTGGGGCACGTCTCATCCTCTACAGGTACAAGCTTACACAAGGGGGAAAGAGGATCTGTAGCTACACATACCACGCCAGCTGCTGAGACCAAGCTCACCGCATCATGTCAGTTTCACAGAGCAAAGCCAATATATTAATAGTTACAGAGAAAAAAATCCCAGTTAGATGTTTGCCAAAGTAGTTATGAGAAGTAGGGTCTATTCCAACAAAGGTTATTCCACAATAGTTCAGCCTAGGAGCAGACTGATAATCGATTATCTGGTGAATTGCAACACCACAGGGACAATCTCTCTGTTTCTGTACTAAAGGGTCTGAAACGGCTGGTGAAGAGATACTGATATTAACCTTGCAACAGCACCACAGCAATAAATACAGAGCAGGAATATTAGCTACTATTCCGAAAGGAGTACAAAAGGGTGAAGAACTGATAGATTTATTTTGGGTAAGCTAAAAGCAAATATAAATTTCAAACACGGTCCCCACCTGCACCTCATCACTTCACAGAATCATAGAATAGTTAGGGCTGGAAAGGACATTAAGATCACCTAGTTCCAATCCCCTGCCATGGGCTGGGACACCTCACCACTAAACTATGACACCCAAGGCTGTGTCCAACCTGGCCTTGAACACCGCCAGCAATGGAGCATTCACAGCTTCCCTGGGCAACACATTCCAGTGCCTCACCACCCTTACAGTACAGGGCTTCTTCCTCAGATCCAATCTAAACTTCCCCTGGTTAAGTTTGAACCCATTACCCCTTGTCCTACCACTACAGTCCCTCATGAAGAGTCTATCCCCAGCATCCATATAGGCCCCCTTCAGGTACTGGAAGGCTGCTATAAGGTCTCCATGCAGCCTTCTCCAGGCTCAACCATCCCAACTTTCTCATCCTGTCTTCATACAGGAGGTGCTCCAGTCCCCTGATCATCCTCGTGGCCCTCCTCTGCACTTGTTCCAACAGTTCCATGGCCTTTTTTATGTTGAGGACACCAGAACTGCACACAGTACCCCAGGTGAGGTCTCACAAGAGCAGAGTAGAGGGGCAGGATCACCTCTTTCGACCTGCTGGTCACATTCCTTTTGATGCAGCCCAGGATACGGTTGGTTTCTAACCTTACTCATTACAAAACCCCAAATACAGTGTACTGAGCTTAGAACTTGCATTTGCAATCCACTGGTCATGGTGTTAAGATCCTAAATGCTAGCAGTATGGTTTTATTTATATATTTACACATTTAAAACATATCAATGTTCAGAAGAGAAGTCTTCATTTTTGTACAGTGGTCTACAAATAATGTAGGAGAATTCCTTCTCCTCATCTCAAAAGAGTACAATAGACCACCACCAAATCCTGCAATAGCTTCCTTGAGAAATGGCAGATTATAAATTATTTGTACACTTTAAAAATGCTTGTTGTCATGGTTCAGTCCTTCAACAGTTATCTTCCCATGGATACAACTGTTTATGGGAGAGGCTCTCTCCTATTGCTTTCAGCCACTTGTTACCCTACTGTAGTTACCAGATGCACTTCTTCCTCTTCCCTACTCCATCCTAAAAGGTAAACAGCTCCCTCACTTGCTTCAGGCAAAAATCAGATGGGTAGTTTAACTTGGTGGTTCAAGCTAAACCAGTCCCTCTGGGCTTTAATTCCTCTAAGGCTTGTTCTACCCAAAGTTTACATAATGGTTTGACTACTTCAGCTGGAGGTGTGATGTTATACCTGTAAAATTAAAGTGGTAGCACAGATGTAGTTACACTGATATAAAGTTTTTTCACAGCATAGTAGTGTATTTCTCCTTTGTGCTATGAGTACCTGCAACAGTGAAAACACCTTTGCACTACCACTAGAACATCACGTGAACCTCATGAATTTCAACAAGGCCAAGTGCAAGGTCTGGCACCTGGATCTGGGCAGCCCTCAGTATCAACAGGCTGGGGGATGAAGGGATTAAGAGCAGCCCTGTGGAGAAGGACTTCGGGGTACTGGTGGATGAAAAACTGGACATGAGCCAGCAGTGTGCACTCACAATCCAGAAAGCCAACTGGATGCTGAGCTGAATCAAAAGGAATATGACCAGCAGGTCAAGGGAGGTTATTCTCTTCCTATGCTCTGCTCTGGTGAGACCCTACCTGGAGTACTACGTTGAGCTCTGGGGTGCCCAACACAAGAAGGATGTGGACCTGTTGCAGCAAGTCCAGAGAAGGGTCATGAAAATGAGCAGAGAGCTGGAGCGCTCCTTCTGTGAAGACAGGCTGAGAGAGTTGGGAGTTCAGGCTGCAGAAGAGAAGGCTATGGAGAGAACTTATTGCAGCCTTTCAGTACTTAAAGAGGGTTTGTAAGAAAGAGAGGGGTAAACATTGAGCAGGCCCTGTTGTGACAGGACAAAGGGTAATGTTTTTTAAAGTAAAAGAGGGTAGATTTAGAATAGATACAAGGAAGAAATTTTTTACAATGAGGACTGGATGTAAGGAAGAAGCTCTCTACTGTAAGGGTGGTGAGGCACTGGAAAGGGATGCCCATGGAATTTGTGAATGGTCGATCCTTGGCAGTGTTCAAGGCCAGGTTGGATAGAGCCTTGGGTGGCATGGTTTAGCGTGAGGTGTCCCTGCCCATGGCAGGGGTTTGGAACTAGATGGTCTTGAGGCCCTTTCCAACCCTAACTATTCTATGATGAGGCACTGGAACAGGCTGCCCAGAGAGATGATAGATGCATCATCTCTGGAAACACTCAAGGCCAGGTTGGACAGGGCTCAGAGCAACCAGATCTAGTTGAAGATGTCCCTCTTTATTGCAGAAGGCTTGGACTATATGACTTTAAAGGTCCCTTCCAACCCAAACCATCTTATGATTCCATACCAAAGCCATTTTAAGATTGGATAAGCAGAAACTTTTTAAGTAGGAACTTTAAAATCAAAATAATTAAAGCACTTTGTAAAAAAACACAATACCCCAAAAAATTCACACCCTGCAAGCAGTCTTGTCCAGATACTGTCTGCCTTGGCCCTTTTTTACCAGCTCCCACTCTGTACTGCAGTCCCTGTGTAATTCGGTGGCTTCTTAAAATGCTCTCTCATGTGCAGCTGCAGCCATCACACAGCTGGCAAGGCAAAGGTGGTGATGAGCACAACCAGCAGGAACCCTCACTTTGATGGCTTCCACCCCCTCCTCTGAAAGAACAGGACCACATCCCCAGGGTTGTATTCAAAGCAGCCTGCCTCTCCCTCTTTCCCATGTGCCAAGCAGGCACCCTTTCAGACCCCTCAGCATAAACACGGCCAGTGTAAGAATGAAGGGGTAGAGAGCAGGGAAACTTCAATAAGTAATTTGAGGACATGTGAGCACATGCTGTTTGGACCAAAGAGAAGCAGGTTTCTGTAAGCATGGCATGTGCACATACAATAAAATGAGAGCAAATTCCTCTGTGAAGAGCAGTGCTAGAGATGCTTGCCTATCAGCAGACATGACAGCAGCTCAGAAGGACACATTTTAATGGGGTGAGAAGATACTAATGCACCATTTCAATCCCGACATCCCCACCACGGCTGCCAGGAGCTGCCAGATGTGACTGTGGGGAATGCATATAAATTACAATTTTTTCTGCCGATTATCCAGACAAGACCACCCATCCATTTCACTGAAGGCTTTACAGCCACCACTAGTTACTTGGAAAGTAAAGTTACACATCCTAAACCATCCAGTCTGGCTTTTAGTTTTCACAGTTTTTAATTTAGATTCTCTTGATTAATCCTTCAATCTTCCTTTCCTGCTATGCTGGAAACTGTTATATATCATGGGCAGAAAAGAGAAATGGGGGAGGGCAGGAGGGGAAAAAGCACAACAAAAATACAAAAGCGATCAGGTCAGCCTGAGCAGGCAACAAGAAGAAGAACATGAAATGTCAGCAGTAAAAGCAGAGGCCAAAGAGACTGGCAGAGCTTAAGA
The DNA here is from genome assembly GCA_032466535.1 of Forpus xanthops. Taxonomy (NCBI): domain Eukaryota; kingdom Metazoa; phylum Chordata; class Aves; order Psittaciformes; family Psittacidae; genus Forpus; species Forpus xanthops. The sequence continues at coordinate 40,329 of JASSUY010020035.1, forward strand.
ACCAGCAGCAGAATCCATGGATTTTCAGCAGAAGATAATCTTTAAAACAACATATCAATTCAAGGTATTTTCATAAAATATTCCTTTGTACAGACAGTACCACAATCCCCCAAACACGGATGAAGAACGTCATCTTCACTCAAGCTATAGCATATAATTACTCTCAGTTTTTCCACAAAAGATAGAAAGGGAAGCTGAAGCAAACTGGCCAAATATTGCCAGTCAGCAGTATCTCCACCCTGCCTTCTTTTAACTACTGGCAAAGAAAAGAACATCCAAAAGAATACTGAAGATTTTATCAAAATTTCATACATTTGTAGCATAAAAAAGAAAAAATTAATTTTTATAGTGGTAAAGACCACAATACTAACCAATCTGGTCACTCTCCACAAAAGCCAAGTAACCACATACAGCAACTTTATTAATTGCCTATGGTGTTTTTCTTAGAGCCCAAGTTCCTGGAGTCAGGTGTTTGAGTGGAAGCTAAGATTATAATTTCAGTGAGAGGAAAAGAAAAAAGGAATTGAAAACTCCTCATAATTGTGGAAGAGCATTCAGTGATGAGCAAAAGTTTCAAAGTAGAGAGATTTTCAAATAAAACAAATGCATTACTATGTTTAATATCTATTTGAGTTTTAAAATAAATGTCAGTGTTTCAAGACTAGATTTTGGCTTATGTGGATGTTGCAACTCACTTCAAGTAGACTAATAAGGTCAAACACAATGAATCTGTTTCTCTGGACTTCTTGCCAACTTGACATTTCACAACAACCTGCACCAGTCTTCGGTTTCAATATCTGGACTCTGTGAATTAAAAGGAAACAGCAAGAGCCAATGCTCTATTCACCACCACTCCTCACAGATTCTCAGATAAGGGATCACTCTAAAATAAGTACTTTCTGCAAATAGTCAAAAGATAAATAAGGAAGATGGGTTGTCTGAAAAAATTACCTGAGAGTACAAAGTGAAAGAATTGGCATTGCTTAATCTGAAGAAGAGAGGGTGTGTAGGACAAGTCTTCAAAAATACAAAGTCTGCTGCAGAGAAGAGTCAAATTCTCATTTCTCATCACTGAGAATTCCTGTTGGATCGCTGAAGACACCATCTAATGATAAAAATAGCAAAGCCCTGGAACAGGCTGACCACGAAATCTTCAATATTGGAGGCTTTTCAACATACATTAAACAAACACCTGCTGAGAATGACATTGGTACAGTTGATCCACCTAAGGGCCAGGAGATGGACAGCATGATCCTTTGAGGTCCCCTCCAGCCTAAGCTGTCTATGACTGCATGAATTTTAATGGTTAGACTTGATGACCTTAAAGGTCTTTTCCAGCCTAAAGTCACAGGTTCTATGATTCTGTGACTTTATGAATTGTTTATTATACTAAAACTACTTACATTATAGAAACTGTGCTCTACTCTGCCATAGAATATGAAATACTCTCTGAAACAAGTTAGTATGTGAAAGAACCTCACAAAAAAATAATAGTTTCTGTCTTTAAACTGTAGCAACAATATTTACTCCCTGCTCTCATTCCTGTAGCAAGGTGAAAAGCCTACAGAGCATTCCTCTTCATAAAAGCAAAAGCTTAAAACAATTATTCTCCTTTTTCCTTAATCTTTTGTCAGTTTTTTAGATCACTTGTGGACATCCTACTTGCTCTCCCCTCAGATGCTCTTCATCTTCACAGAAGTTATACTACAAGGGAAACCTTCCCCTTAGTTTCATTTCCACCTCTCTGCTATACTGTAATAGAAAAAGTATGTCACACCTGCATACGCAGCTGACCTTCCCCCCACCTCACACCTGCAGATTAATGAAACCTCTTACTAAAATAGTTTCTCTAGAGTTTGCTTCCGTGGATGCGAAAGAGTAAAATACATCACTCAGGCAGTGGCAAATGAAATTTCAGAATGGGAATATGCCACAAACTCATGCCACTTCCAAGGAGACAGCCAGGAAATGCCGCAATATTCAAGCCCAGACAGTGATCTGCAATCATGACTTGGCCTAGTACACAGAAGCATTTGCCAAGAGTAGCATGAATTTATGGCACAATGCAGCAAAACCCCTCAAAGCTGGCCAAGTCTCCTTTTAGAGGATCACCCTTTTCCTCCCCAAAACCTAACAAATAAACGAATCTGAAAACTTCTCTCATTCATAAGTTCAGCCCAGCTCCAAAACGTCACAGGGAGTGTACTGCAGTTTTTCCTTACTCTTCCACTAAGAAAGAAATGGAGGACCCAATGAATTCTCTCCATCTTGACACACTGGTATAAGCAAATTGTGCTCTCAGAAGTGCCACTTTTCTTCTAAACACACTTATGTTAACTAGTAAGTGAGAGGATGCTCCTGGACAATGGGTCAGACCCAGCTCTACCACCCCAGGCTCAAGTTCTCATGGGAGCAAAAAGTGGCAAACAAGACTGCTATCAAAACTCGGGTGGCATAAAGGGCCAAGGGATCAAAAAGAAAGGATGTTTGGAGAAAAATAACTGTTTAACATAAGTAAGAAGAGAAAATGAAAAGCAAGAAGGTGAAGCTGCTGTATTCCCCACCAGCTGCATGGTACTTAGCTGCCTGTTGGGTTTAAACCACAACAGAAGTCTTAGTCTGGAAGCAAATATTTTGAAAGAGAGTACCTAGAGGTAACAAAAATATTGTATGATAGACAAGGGACCTCCCAACCATTTAGGATTACTTCCCATTGTTCATCAGTAATGTTCTTCACTTACAGCAAAAAAGAAATATTTTTAATACAGTTATCTTTATTGTAGGGCTCTTGAATAGCTAGGTACACAGCAGAAAGAATGAAGATGCTTAAGCAAATTAGGTGAGCAGAAACTGTCCTAGGTTTTTTTAATTGTTATTAAAGGCTTCTGCATCCTGCTGATACCTCTGAGGCAGTTGCTGCACTTTGGAGGACAGTAAATTTTGGACAAGTGGTCTCTTGAGGGAATATTGAAACAATAGCTCTATTGCGTCGAAGATACTACACTAATACGATAAACCTTAACAATTTCAAAGAAATCATTGTATTCTTAGGTTGCCAGAGCATGCACTTACAGGGTATCTCAACAGGGTGGGCCTTTTTTGGCTCCAACTTCCCAAAGAAGGAAGGTCTCAAGTCCCTAGATCTTACTAATAATCCCTCTGGGTTCTCTCTTTATGAAAGCCTTCAAGCAGTTTTTCATGTAATCCCCATGCACAACAGCAAAATGCTACAAGTTGCAGAATAAGGCAAAGCAAAGACAAGCCTCCTCTCTTCCTTGACACTTGTCAGCAGATTTGCTGTCCTCAAAATTGGGGGAAGATAAGAAGGTTGCTCTTCCACCTTGCTCTTGTTTTGCCCTAGGCCTCTCATAAGCTACCAACAAATATCAGATTGCTGGCTCAGCTGGAGCAACCACTAAACAAGAGATAAGGATTACTTACATAGGAACTGTAAACCTATCATCAAAATGCCTTTAATTGCAGTAGAAACCAGCTGCCCAAAATGTGGGTCTCAGCTGAGTTTTGCCCACAGCCACAGGGTTCTTGCTTTTCATCTCCCTTCCCCCTCTGTACTTGTTCAAAGAGAAGAAAAACACGCCTTTAGTTCAATTAGTGGGGGACCCATTTCCTCTGACAGTGCATGTCTCCAAGTTAGACATCAGTCATTTGCCAATTAACTCCAAAATAGACAAGTACAAAATCCTAGATTATGAAAGGTTTTCCAAGGTGATGCCTCTGGTACAAGCTTTGCCTCCCTATCTACTTTTACAGATAGTGCAAAGTGCTTCATCTCTCTCCCTCTGCTCTCTAGTTTGGCTTATCTAAGGTCTACCAGACACACGTGCTCATAAGGAGCTTTTTATCAGAAGCCAGGTTATACATATAAAAAAGCAGACATAAGCTACATTTTCCCCAATATTGCCTCATTGCACTATCCCTCTCCCCATACTCTACCTTGCTTTTTTTGCACTCAATGGTGACCTAAACTGTCCAGCTATAAGAGCTGGACAAGTATTTCCAGCAACTCATAAAAGCCAAAGTCAGGCAACAGCCCCTGTGCTTTGGTATGTCAGAAGTGCTTGATTTCAGTAGCATGACAGCCCACCTACAAGTAACAAGGAGTCATTTTTCATATACTTGCACAGAAACGATAAATGGAGGCTCATGCCTGATAAAGCAGCCATCTCAGCCTGTGATTGAGTCATGACAGCTTCCTCAACCACGGTATTAAGTAATTCCATTTCTATGCCTCTCTTTCCTCTGCAGTCTCGTTTTACATTTCAAGCTCCAGGTTTTATTATTTTTTGTTTCTTTAGGTATTATAAAAACTATGGATCATTTGTACCTCTTGAAATCCTCAGTGACAGGTACAGTTTGTCCTGATCAATGTTGACTAAGTAAACAACAGACTATGAATCAAAAGGGTTAATTAAAGAGGACAGAGAACTCAAAGGCTGCAAAAGGTGGCAACTGGTTAGATGAAAACTAAAAATCCAGGTTTACAAACATGGAGGGAAACTTACAATAAACAGTTGGTTTATGCCCAACTTAGATAAAGGGCTAGCAGGCTATCAGCCCTATTAGTGAGTCAAGTTTCACCTCCACTCATCTGAAGAAAAGACAACATAATCCCAAGCCAATGCATCACTCTTTGTGCTGTTTAAAGCAACCACAGACTGAAAGGACTTCAGTGCAGGTATGCAAAGAGCAGAAAGCCATCTAGAAGCAGTCAATGTCCTCACAACATACTGTGTGCATCCATCATATGGCAAGATAAATGAAAAAGCAACTTCCTGTGCTTGTGAACAAAAATAGACATTTGAGTTCAGTTATTACAGCTGTAGTATTCACGCACTCTCAGCTCTGTGCCTTTTTTTCCATACCACCCACAACACTTGGAACAGCTTCCAATTTCCTTTTTACCTAATGCCCTAAATCTCACAGAACCTATTTTCCCCTTGAAACCTTCCTACCCCTGGCAGATTTGGCCTAGTGACTTCGCACTATTTCATGGCCAAATTGCTGTCCTGGTGCTGGCAAACTACTTTGAATAGGGCTGCATTTCCTCCACTGTTTGTAAAGCACTATATACTTTTATGCAGTGTTAGATGTAATGAAAATCTGAGAATGACTCCCTGCATTATATGCCATCATACAGCAGCGCTCTCTCGATTTCATTACAAAGAGCTCAAATCCTCACACAGTCATGCCTAAATCTGTCTGCTCCTAGAGCTATGACACCAGCACAGCGATGAAGCAGCTGTGTGTTGGGAGCCCAAAACAATGCAGCAAGCTTCTTTTTGTTCAGCATGCATTTTGGCTGCCTCACTCTAATGTTACTTGCAGTAAAGCAAATAATTCATGGTCTCAAATATATATATATGTTAATTTTGCTGTTAATGTTATTATTAATGTTTAATTAGTCTTTGCTCTAAAGATGAAAAACAGTGAAGCACATAAGTTAGGCTCCTGCAATTACTGTGATTGCACTCACAAAACCAGCTAATTGCACTTGCAAATTACAACTTAGCTATTTGCACATGTACTTCTCCGGTCTGCAGGCACCACCATGATAACTGTGTAGAGAGCCTGGAAAAAAACTAGGCTGAATTATAGTGATTCTGTGGACCATTCTTGGGTCTTTATTTCACTTCCTACACCCTATGGTTTTCTGATTCTGTTCCCATGGCACAAGAGTTTTCAGATAATCACATCCCACGATGCATGTGAGACCTGGCCCTCACTCTCTGCTTGCAACATGCAACCGTTCCCTAGTGTTGTGGTGGCTATGAGTGGGCTGAACAAGTTTGGTGAAGCACAAAACAAAGCTCTTGGACACATCCTCTGCAGAAATTTGTATCTTGGGCTGTCTGTTGCAATATGGTCCTTCTGGCGTACCTGTTCATGCTTTCAAATCCTACATGGAGTGCTCAGAAACCCCATCATATGTCCTTTGGGAAGGTGGTGACACTGAGGTAGCTTTAGCTCTTACCTCTCCAAACATCCTATGCCCTCCAGAGAGAACTAAGCACGTATACTGGTGCACAGGCAGCGCATCTAATTGTGCAGAGATCCCTGTTGTTTCTATCTGGCAGTACTCAAATCCTGTCACACTGTTGCAGCAACGCAGAAAGGACTAGACACGCCATCAGCCTCCCTGAAGTAGTGATGAAAGTCTGCACTGTCTCTGTGGCACAATTCATTCATATTTGAACACCTATTTGACAGGTCTTTCATGTAAGAGTTAATAGTTGTTAATTTCTCCTGATGATTCCCTATGAAATGCACATGAACTGGATGTCTGAAGGTAACAGCAACACAAGGTTCCTCACAAGGTTGGCACACAAGGAGCCTCGCAAGGGTGATCAAGAGACTTTTTCACTCATGAGCAGATTTCAATATATCTATTTTCCAGCAGTGATGCTCTCTAACAGCAGGATGATCCTTGAATCCTTTTCCCTTCCCCGTCACAAAATTAAACATTTGCTTGTTTTCCTAATCTTGCTACAGACAGCCTCCACAGGTCACATAAAGAAATGAGGACAAGATATTAAAATCAATCTGCCCCACATATTCATTTAAACAGAGGGGAAAAAAAACAATGCCACAGAGCAGAACTGCAGGACTGGAATAAAAAAAAAAAACAATAAAATGCCCCTTCTCTAATTTCTCTGAAGGTTTTTCTGGAGTTTTATTCCCGGCAGCACTCCTTAGATGCCTTGGTTTGCCTGCAGAAACACTTGATATTTCTGTAGTGAAAATCAAAGTGAATTAAACATTAAAGCACTGTGATAGCACATCAGGTCTGCTATAGGAATGAAACTGGATAACATGGCACTGAAGTTTATGAAGCAATGGACTGGTCTTCTCCTCTCCCCCTCTTCCCTCAGACATATTTGGTTATTTATTAATTCATTCATGTACCCTTCTCAGTGCAAAGAAGAGAATTTTCTTCCAGTGTAACTCTCAAGTTATGCTGGTCTGGGACTTCGAATTTTCTGCATACTGCATGACACAGTCACATACACACAGGCTATGGGATATGCTGCGTTCTGATGTGTCCTCACAGGCAGTGCTTTCCCATATTCCCTCATTAAAAGGCAATACATCAACTGAAGTATCCCAAACACTCCTCAGAAGAGGAATCCCTCTTCCTTTAATGGAAGACAGAGGGGTGGTGCATAAACATCCACTGCCTGAACACCATTACCACCAGTCTTCTTCCATCACAGGGTATAAAAAGCATCAAAGAGATGTCTTATTCAGAGGTGAGACCCTAGAGCATCTTGCACTGACTCCCATTCTCTTATCTAACACTCCCAGACGGGCTGGCAAACTCACTGGAGGCAGCAAGCTACTTTCTGCAGTCAGCTTTCTGCTCCAGTCCTTCCCCTACCTCTTGACCATACACACTCCCTGCTTGCTTTCTCTTGGCCAAGTCTGCAAGATTAAAAAATGAGAGAGAAACCAAGGACTTGCGAACACCAAGGGGAGCAAGCACTTGCACAGGTACCTAAGGGTTTATAGAAACCAACTCCACATTCAAACATAAGGAAGAAGAGTTTGACATGTACAAAACCACAACAAAAACTGGAGCTTAAGGAAAGAAATGAAAAGTAATTCAGAAGAGCACACCAGAGAGCCAGCAAAAAGAATTAATTTTTAAGGCCAGCTAGAGGGAGATACTCCAGCCAAAGCCTTGACTTCCATATAGTAGCAATCTGTACTTCAAATTAAGCCCAAAGGAAGTTTATCCACTGGAGCTGAATAATGAAACCATCATTCAGAATGATTTTATTTAACTTTTGTGGTTAGTTTGTTGGTTGCTTTTTTTTTTGTTTTCTTTTAAGATAAAAGCTGCAAGACAGTTTAAAGTTCAACTGCATTAAGGTTCATGAGGGCTAGGTCATCTGAGAAGCTTTGATTCCCTCTGGGAGGATTCTGCCTCCCCTCCCCTTCCCTCTCTTCTGCTTTTCTCTCTCATCATGTCACATCCATGGCTATCAAGCCTTGACCAGCAAGAGCTGAGCAGGTGAACATGATTTAGATTCTATCTTTATTCCCTTTAGAAATATTTATCAGGTTCTTTAAAAATACTTTTGATTAATTATTTTACCAGACAAAAAATTGAAACCCTCCTCCAGCACTGATAAACCCATTCCTTGCCCTGTTTTCAAACATTAATATCACAGCTAACTTTAATTCAGAATGATGATTTTGCATAACCAGAGATTGCTCTAAATTTAAATTATGCTCCTCCCACCAATGAAAGGAAAAGATAACATGTATGCTGCTGAACACTTCAGCTAAATACCATTTGGCCATGTTCCTGAAGAGAGGGCAGAGTACTTATACATAGATCCCCACTGCCACAAGCATCAGGCCTAAAATATACTATTTTTACACATGAGCACATTGGAAAAAAGAGACAGAGAGGGCATACGAACATCCCAGGTCACTGTTTCTTTTTATTTCAACAGATAAACATACACAACTGCACAGGCAGTAAGCCAGAAAGCTCATACATAACCTTGTTCAGAAACTGGCAGATAAGATTCCTTTTTAACCTTAATTATTACTTCATAGTAATATAATAATTACTTTGTAATAATATAATAATTATTACTTTGAGGAGAAAGTATTGTGGAGAGCTAGCATTGAGGAAAGTTGTTGAAGTAGCTCCACTAATGTGAAGACAGGATGGCATATCTTAAGTTCATCTATTCTCTTTCAAATGTTCTGCATGCATTCTCCCTCCATCTTCAATTTCCTTTGAGAGCACAGTCACAGCAAGTAATGCACTATCAATTATTTGTTAAAAACCTTGGCTTCTTCTGCTCTGGTTTCCCACTATAAACATGAATATTGCCTAATCAAGATTAATGGGTACATCATTGATTCAAACAAGTGCTTCTTTGATTGAGAAGCATCTTAAATGGCCTTCACTAGCTACTTACTTTGATTTACATTAAGTGCCTGAACTACTCACTAATGTCACAGGGCCTTTGACGTAGGTATTAGCCAGCATCTAAGAAAACACTGTCCCTTACCTAGGAGTTTCATAATTGAAATACCCACGAACAGTAGAGCTACAAAGAGGTGAACAAGCCTACTTGTGACCATAGAGCAGGTTACTAGCCAGACACAGAGCATAATCTGTATCTCCTGCCTCTCAACAGAGATGGTGTTATCATGCCACACTGCTGCAAGCTCTGCAACAGCTTTCACCCATACTGCTAGTGATTCCGGTTCATCTAGTGAGGCTGGCTCTTCTCCACTTCATATGAGAAGCTGGAGATCTATTAAATACTCTCTTACTATTTCTTTCTCTCTCCCTCTCAAATTATTGTTCAAGAAAGGCTCTGCAACTAAAAAAGAACAAAACAAAAATGCATAGAAAAAAAACCACTATGTAGAACAAGTGTATGCATAGAGATTTGATGAGACTTTGTTTAAGCCTGTAACATCTAGATATTTAACTATTTAGCTATTTAACTATTTAACTATTTAGCTTTGGGTTCTTTCAGTGTTCTGTCTCTAAATTAAGGTTTTTATTGACAGAAAATGTTTGGCTTTTTTTTTTCCCTTAAAATAAATTCTGAGGAAAGCCTGTATTCTCCTCTGGTAAACTGCTGATTTAGAGAGTAACAAGAGGATAGTAATAACCTGACACCATTGTCTCTGAAGAAAAACAATAAAAAAGGAAGTAGCCCTATTCCCCAAGACACCAATGTGTGCAGTGTGCAGTGTGGCCAGTCTCTTCTTTTCACCTCTGTAATCATTGCCCCTCTCAGCAGAGCCAAGGACATGAATTTTCACTAAGCACATTTCAAAAAGCCCCTGGATGTCCTACCCTCCTGAAGGGCAGCAGCTCCATGCACACAGGAAACTTCTGCCAAAGCTCAGTTCCAGCTATATCTTTATGTGCCATTTATATGCCTGCAGAAGGACCTAGCTCTTTTTTGACCCTAAGGGAGCACATTGCATTCTTCTTCCCTTCCGCTGTTAGCATCCTAACCTGCCACATTAGACTCATACAATACCTGGCTACTTTCATTTGCAGGCAGTTATACTTTGACACATGTTATAGCACATGCAGTTGAACAGGACTAGACAGAACTATACCTTTTCTATAACATCATATACTTCCATAGACCAAAACACTCCATATGTATACAGTGGAAAGCAACAAGAACAATTCAGGCTTACCTTTATCTCAAATAGGATCTGTTTTGCAGTGTAGCTGTCACATAAGTTTGAGGGCAAGATTTCTTACTCTGTTTATTTTCAGGAATTAGACAGCTATAAGGAATTTCATATACTGGGAAAATCTAGCTTAACAATGGACCACATGAAAGCATCTGCTTAATAACAGCAAAGGCCACATTTTGCTGTTAGTAGTTCAGATACTCAGTGCAAAGAGACAGAAGCATCAGAGGCCACATTTAAATTGTCCTCCAGAGAATACTCCCCAAACTTGTTATTTAGAAACAGCATAATTGTGACAGATACACAAAGCATGCTCCATATTACAGTATTACATGAGCTAACGGAAATTATTTGCAGGAGTGATGGTGGAACTGCTTGTACCATTGACACAGTCTTTGTCACCATGGGTTCCAAATGCTGCAACTTGCATTAAAAAAAATAAAACAAAACCATAAAGAGCACTAGATACACAGGGACTACTACGGCAGGGTTTTATGACTACACTGAGAATCAGGAAATACTTTAGTAGGGACAAATCTGGGAGAGAATAGAGGGAGAGTTTTAAATTATATGCAGACACTTTTCAGGGATGCAGACCTTTTCAAAGCACATTTCTAGCCTTCCATTATCAAAAACCTCTTAAAATATTCCGACATTATTAGATCAAGCATTTCCCTACAAAGCCCAGTGAATGAGGTATGGCATTTCAGCTGCCTGAAAGACATGACTACGGAGTGAAGCCTAGGGGAGGAGAAGAGACTTTAAGCTTTACTGACATATACTCCATATAAAAGGCATGCTAAGCAGACTTTTTGGGTCAGTCGTAATCAGCAAGAACATTAAAACCTAGCTGTACTGTAACTGTGGAAAAAAAAAGTCTCTTCTATTCTCTAATAGCAAAAGGAACCACAATGGCTGTGGTGAGCAGCCAAGTGAGGGCCACTTACTCTCCTGCCCTGTCCTACTGAAGCCAACAGTGCTACAGCAACTATGCCAGTGAGTGAAGTCAGCCTGCTACACTCCCAAGACACCAGCATGCTCCTAAGCTATGTAGACACGCTCTGGTTTTGCACCACCTGGTTAGGAGACATCTTAAGCAGAGACGGATCAAATGACAAATGTTCCGTCTCACCAAAAGCATGACAGTGAACATAAAAAGACACTGATGATCAGTTTTGAACAAACTTGCCATCAGCCCACTGACTCTCTCACTAAGGAAAGCTGTGGCATTCATAAGGTGCTTGGTGTCTTTAAAACCAGCTGGCAAGAGGCTCGCATCCCCTGCTCAGGTTTGTATTCTTTTCTCTTAGCTCTGTTTGAAATACTTCAGCTGTTAAAAGCTAGACTGACTTGTGGACTGTCAAGCCATTCAAATCCCAGATTTCATTTCCCATTAAAATGGCACAATGATAAAAAGCAGAATCTTATTTTACTCCAAAAGAGATTTTCCCTCAAATTAACCATTCACACTATGAGCAATTAAAGAAACTGAAATCAATACATAACACTTGGATAGATATTGCATTTTAGTACACGTAAATAGGCTCCAGTGGTAGATGTTCTATTGTTTGAATGGGATTTCAATTACCTTACAATTAACTGGCAACCTTACTTGGAAGACATGAGGCCCTTTCCCAGATTCAAAATATGCAACTTCAAATGAGCTTCATTCCTTCAAAGTAGATCCCAAATAACTAGACAGAGCCTCTTCAGAGATTGTTCTTAGATGTAGTTGGCTTAAAGAAGGTTTACATCTCTGTGAAATTATCATTAAGAAACAAAATCAGAACTTCTCCTTTCAGCAGCACACACATCTTTGAAAAGTGTGGATACTCCTTCCACCTGCATAGCCCCCTCTGATGCCTGTCTGCCTTATCACTCAGTGCTATCATAATCAAGGCAACTTTGATTTTAAAGATTATTGACAGCAACAGTCTCACGAAGAGAATCAGCAGAAAACTTCATGAAGTTTCCTCCCTTGTGAAAAATATATTTAACTTTCCATCATACGGTGAGGATTTGCATCCACCAAGTACCCAAACAATCTGTCACTAAATCTTGCAAATACCTTGCAAGATCACCTCTTATGTAGAGTTAACATAAGTCTCCCCCAGAGTCATATAACAGGATGATGATGAAGGTGTGGATATTTGCCTGCTTTTTTCAGTCTTTGTGATGAGCAGAGGTACTTTTAGGAGGGAAGCAAGGAAACAGTCACCTGGCACTTAGTGTGTGGGGAAACATTCAGGCAGACACACACAGCTAAGGAATGCAGAAAATAATTCAATATGAAAAACAGAGACCTGGGATTTAGCATGTACCTGGAACTCCCACAACTCAAATTCTAATAGCACAGGGCCAAAATACAGAAAAGGATAATGGTAAATAACAGGAGTGAAATCAAATTATTTCCCCCAACAAAAAGATTTCCCAACTTTTAAGGAATGATAAAATGACCTATACGTAGTGCAAATAATTAACACCTTTCCTTTCCTCTGTTCTTGGAGACAGAAAGACTGTACACTATCACAAAAACATTACAGGTCTCATTTTCTCTGTATTGTGAGCATTGCTATGGAAGATTGAGTTCACCTTTCCATTCTGGAAGTATTCTGTGCTCTGGGAACCTATCAGCTGGCATTTGTTACCTGCCAGGTATCAAGCATATCACGCTGCTTCTTGAGCAAGTAAAAAGCAAATGAGCAACTTTCTCAGGAGCATTTTTACAGGACACCAGCTCAATATTTAAATAAATAAATAAAAATAAGGCAAAGAGTATGTATGATGAACAGCTGGAGAATGTTAAACCTATTTTACTTTAGGCTTGGCAGGGTTTAGTAAATCATGATTTAATCACACTCCCAGGCCATCACTGTTAAGCGAACTCTGGAAATGCTCAGCAAGACATAAAGAAAGGATAAACAGAAGAATGGAAAAGGCATTTTACCAGGGAGGACACAGTCATTTGTTATTTAGCTTTGGAAGGAAACAAATGTGGAGAAGTGTCAGAAAAGAGACATGAGAAAAGATATTAAAGGACACCATGTCAACTTCCTCCCTTAATTATGGGCATGCTCCAACTGCAAACTTGGCTTTCACCTCTGGGTGGGTGTTGCCTCCCCCCCCACCCCGAGCTCTAGACTCCTGGACGCTTTAATGTGAACTGCCCATTCCTGACTGCACTAAGACTTCCATGTCAGGAAACACTGCCAGCTTTTTCAAACAACTGCAGTGCATAAGCCCAGATAAATTCAAATTAGTCCCATGCAAGTTTTGATGAATACTGTCATATGATTAAGGGACAAGTCACTGAAAGCTGTGAAACTGTCTCAGTGACATAAGGTTTAGCTGTCTAAGCACTGCATTTACCTATTCAAGCAATTTTAATAGTTGTTATAACTAAGCCAATGCTCTGATTTATTCTTTATTAACACCCCTCGCTCATTTTTTGTGGTTTGATTAAGTCCTAAAAGACAGAGATTTATAGGTTCTGGGCCAAATTCAGAAGCAAGGCTTGTAAAACTGATCTAGATTACACTTGAGTAAATTATATTTTACAAGATCTTCTTAACTGCAAAAGAAATGGGAAACCAAAATGTTAAACTAGAGGTCGAAGTGACTGTGACACACTGTACAAGGCCCACCCATCTTCTGCCCTCCTATTAAATTGCTTGAGTGAACCAAAGAATACAAAATCCATACAAGGTCCAACCAACAGTCTGCTCAACAACCTGTTCCCAGTCCTTTAACCAGGCCTCTAGAATAGAGGACATCATATTACATGGGAGTGAAAGACAGCATAGAAGCTTCCTCCATTCACTCCACACGCATTTGATGTGGTTCACCTCCCAGAAAATTAACAATGGCACCAGCAGTTAGCCAAGGCAGTGCACATGAACATGCCATGACTTCTACAGAGCACCCCATTTCCAGTAATGGCCCCCTCTGGAATTTCCCAGAGTAAAGTAGATGTTCCTCTATTTATCAGTACTGAGTAGATTCACCTTCCATTAGTGGATCCAATTGCTTTAGATTTCATGTACCTTTTTAGTATCCAAGAAGTTGAGGCGAGGAGCCCTCTAGTTACTTAGGACCCACCTCACATATTTTTGAATTTAATAATCTGCTGATGTGCTCTTATGTCCCCAACATCTCTCTACCGTACCAAATTCTTCCTGTTTCTTTGGTGACTAACTGTAGTAAATGAGGATTCCGGTCAGCTGCTTAGTAGTGTAAATTTTACATGGCTTTAAGTTTACATTTCTTCCTTAAATATCTTTTTTAGCATCACTTTACAAGAAAATAGCATAAAAATTACAAATTAATTTTTAGAATCTTTTTTTTTTTCCACATACCTACCTCTGGCTTTTTTCCCTGTGATGTAAACATTTTAAAACTTTGTTGCTTTCTATTTTTCATGTCTCGGGTTTTATAACAACTTCACAAAAACTTTGGAGTTTTCAGTACCAAAATTTCCACTCCATTTGTTCAATTGGTTTTTCCCCACTTACTGTGTACCTTTCCATTCGTTGAGAAATTTCTGCTTCCAAACTGCGCTGACTTAAGTAAAGGAAGAAAACCTTTCCTAGTGTCTTTTCATTCTTTTCTCTGCCCTGAAACAAACTCCTCTCCTTTGCTTAATCACATGCATGCTATAATTAAGAATAAAGCTATATAAAATTTTATGATGCTGAGAAGTTTGCCAAGCATTCTATTTTAAAGCATAGTGTGACATAAAGTGAAAACCATCAGTTCTTACCAATACAGTGAAAGCTCCTAGCAAGAAGCTAAATCGTCTTCAATTAGTTTTAGAAAATGCTCGTGCACAGCTGCTTAATTGCTGTGAATGGTTTGCCCAGAAAGGTAGTTCTAAATATCCAGAGAAGTGAAAGCTTGAGGGTTTTCTTACTTGCACGAGAATGACATGTTTTCATGCTTACTCTTATTGAGTATCTAGACTTTACAACTTGTAAAGCAAGATGCCACAGCTGGCAGAAGACAAAGAAGGCACTTAAAGAGGTCCACACAAGCACAGTTCATTATTAATGGTGACTGCAGAAGGGTCATGTTTTGAAATTTGGATACTTGAGACTTGAATATAAGGAGTTCACAAGTCAGTTGTGATTGACTTGCACATTAGCAGTGTAATAAAAATGGCAAATTTGCAGAGTATTATCTCGTTTGCTCCATAGGAATGCAGGTTTCTAAAAAATGAACAATCAAATGAACAATTTTAACACACACTAAATTTTTCCTGTCTGGGGATTACTTTTCCTGAGTCAGATTCCTGAACTGGCTGGGATTCTGTAAGGAAGGTATTAAAGACTGCGGTGAAAGTCAATCCTTTTCACTTAAGCACGTTTTAAAGGCTGTTGCCAGCCACTAAGATATAGGACAACACATACCATCTTTTCAAAAGGGAAAACTGAGGAAAAATATAATAAGAAAGGAAAAGCCAGAAATAGCAGCCTCTGTTAATCACATTTTGGACAGCGGTGGCAACCAGATTGAAACACAGTCTTCTTTCAGATTCAAATTAGTTTTTCACTTCAAAACCTATACTTCAGAAATCAGTGTGCTTATATATTGTCAGGGCCTAAATATGATGCTTCCTGCCATTGTGAGCACTAAGCATATGGCTTCAGTTCAGATATATAAGCCGAGACAGCATGTACTGAAGTCTTTCCTCCTTTGGCTTGTAGCAGCTGCAGGAGCCTCAGGACAGACAAAATTACTTCAAAGGGCAGCTATATTCCCACTCCATACAAAGCTGGGTACCAGAAGCCCACACCGCCAAATGGCAACAATGGCCCTTGTGGGACCACTCCTTAAATCCTCCAATATTGGCAATGGCCAAAACAGTGTCCCTGCTAAAAATCAATGGCAAAACCCTTGTGGAAACCAGAGAGACCCGGCATCCTGGGGGATGGCTGGTGGGAGCAAAGACAACAGTGCCATCACTTCAGCCACCACAGAAACAGTGAGAGACACCACACACACAAAAATAACAAAAAAAAAAAAAACCCACACACAAAAAAAAACCACCACCACCAAACAGACAAACAACAACAACAAACAACAACAAAACAACCCACAAAAAAAAACAACCAACACAAAAGGGGAATTTTGCTGTGAGGTCTTAAAAGAACAGAAAACTCCTTAAGAGAGTGATAAATATAATTTGCCGCTTTTATCTAAGCATTAGCTCAAAGTATTTCCTCCTTTTCTAATTAAAATAGGGATTTGAGTGCCAGAACAATGATCTATAGTCAAAGACTCTCACAAATGGAGGGATCACACCAACTCATTTCCTACTCGAACAATGAAATCAAACCAAGGTTTGGGATACCAGCGTTTGTTGCTATTATTTGAGCTGGCACTGCTCTGCAGCACTTTGATGTGGCTGCCTTAGGCAGTTCATAACAGGAGTAATAATATTGTAAGATGTAAACAATCCCAGTTAGTAGTTTGGGAAAGGAGAAGGAAAAAAAAAAAAAAAAAAAACCAAAAACAAATGAAACAGCCCCTGCTTCTGCAGCAAGAACCAGTTACATCACCTTCTCCACTAGAGGGAACTGGTAAAATCAACCCCAAAATCTTAATAGTGCCATATCTGCGCTCCTGAATGGTATGGAAGAGAAGATCAGTACCAGCAGGAGATCCTCTGAGCCAGGTGCTGTAGACCTGGGTTTGCAGCAGTCACTGGGCACATGCCCCTGGGGATGGGGAGACAGGTTGAAGCTAGGCTAGGATGTGGGTTCATGGGGAGCTCAGTGAGGTCTATAGCTGGGCAGGGCAGGGCTGTGGAGAGCTGGAGACTGGCCTTGCTGTAGCATTACTGGGGCAGGGGCTGACATGAGGTCCGGAACCATGGACAGGGTGGGTGAGCCCCAGGGGACTGGGCAAGGACAGGCAGGGCTGGGGATGCTCTCATGGCCCAGATGCTGGGACTGCGCATATTAAATCCAAGACAAACACAGTCGTATCCCAAAGTCTCCACCCATGTCCTCCTGACTGGCAGTTAAAGGTCCCCCCTAATGACATGGGGGCTATTAAAACTTTAAATTGCCAATGAAAGTGATAATCCTGAAACAAATTTAAGTGCTGAGAAAACAGTGTACATATTCCCATGAACCCCTGACACATAAATGATTTTTAAACTAATTTACTTTTTCAAGTTTTTCAAGTGTATGGTGCAATGAAAGTAAAAATAGTGGGCACTGGAAAAGAGCAACAAAGCATACTTAATGGCAGACAAACCTACACATCCTATGCTGTATGACCAGACAGCCATCCATCCTTTTAAAAATGAAAAGCAGAACAGACATGCTGACCACTTAAGAGTACCACTATTTTCCTGATTCTGCACCAGTCCCCTTTTCCCTCTTCTTATCTTCCTCACATTTCTTCCTTCCATTTCCATCCTGATCCAGTGCGTTTTGAAATCAGAGGCTTCCTACTACTGCTTTTATTGAGTCCAACTGAAGGCCAACAGCACTGAAGACATACTACCATTGGAAGCAAACCCCACCAAGTAAGGAATTCCCAGCACGAGGTGTGGCATGCATAGAAAGGTATGGCTAGCAATGCTTGGAGGCAAGGTCTGCCATAGTTGAGTTGAACCAGGAGGTGGAACAGAATACCTAAAAATCACAGAAATCACAATTTAGCGAGGGAAGATACAGCCTAGTTTTGATATGAGATGGTAAAACTGACTGCTTTAATAATTGCAGTACTGCCAGGGAAAAAAAAAAAAAAGTCACAAAAGTAGAATAAAGTTAATGTCAATGCTAAGAAGCTGTGCCAGTGCTTTGTAACTAAATCCAAAACAGTTATTGTTCTTCTACTATCACTTGCTATGCTAAAAGCCTTTTGTGTTCTAAAGCCTGAAGCCAAGCTCGTAAGTTTTAAGATTCATTAGATCAAAAGAAATGGCTTACAGAAAAAAACAGATAGACTTAAGGACATACCCAAACATACCTATTTACAGATCTAATCCTTAAGGCATTGATTGCCTGTATACATAGACAATGGTATTGATGGTGCTGCTCCAACTCCTTTATTAAAACACATTCAGATAGAGACCTAAACACTGAGAGTTGTGTTTTCTATAGGTAAATTTATAGCTACCAAAACCAGACAGTATTTCTCACTTCCTTTATAACATTATTTCCAGAGAGATGATATGCACGATATGAAATACTGGTCATAAAATATTCAATCTCCAAATAATAAAATGAAAAGGGGTTTTAGGTAACTATTCAGTAGCTTAAGAGTTTACAAGCTTTAAAGAAGAGTGTTTGGAGAGGGGAAAGAAAAGGATGGGGGGAAAGATGACTCCTCAGCATTTTTCCATACTCTTTCAATTTAGAAATTACAGTGCCTAAGCACTGTCATGTACATAGGTTAATTTTGAAAGAAAAATATCTCAACTAATTTTTACTGTTATTCGTTTATAATTTTTCACTTTTGTTGCAAAAATAGATGGTAGTATCACTGCCAGGTATCACTACCACTTCCAGATTAAACAGCAAACTCTACCAAAATGTTTTTATTTCTCTGTTTTTGTAGACAACAATAGAAGTATACAGTGAATGCAGCAGCAAAAAAAAAAAATTCTTTGAATAGGATGGAAACTGCCTCTTCATTGCACTGACAGAAAACATAGCAATATGCCTATCAGGAAGTCCTCTAGACAGACAACCCACCATTTATTTATGTTTTGGATCCATTTTAAAAAGCTGAGATCAGTTCCAAGTAAATTCACCTTAAAAAGAAGACCATATGCTAATCTCAGTCCATTATTGCCAAGTCCAAGTATCAAAAGATCAGTAGTTAAATGCCCTTGGCTCCTAAAACACAATCTTCATACATGCCAATTAGACAGAAGTACCAAGACTGTGAGTGTTGTTTTTTAAATGGTAGTTTACTGTTTTCAATTTATCTTCAGGGCTGTGAAACTCTGGAGTTCAAAATACTAGTGTTTGCAAACAGACAAGCTAGTAACTTACTTCTTTTTAAACAGGGAGAGCTGATCCTCAGATGAACATGCGACTAGTTTTTGGCAGCCTAAGATGGTCAATAAAATCACAGAAGCTGGCAACACTCTCCACACTGTCAGCAAGCCATGTGCCAAGGCCAACAGTCCATCTATGATTTTACAAAGTCCCCCTCCATCAATGCTTTTCCAAACAGCTACCAACAGAATCTCTCCAACAGACCAGCCTATGCTAGTACAAAGCTAAAAAGATTAGCAAAATAGCTGTTAATTGCATTGAGAGACAACAACATTGCAACAAATAAGACGAGGACAAAATGCTTTGGCTTCATTTGCACACTTAGCACAGTGTGCGCGACAAACTGCATTTCTCCTATATGTAGCTTCAACTTAAACATAATGAGGCCTTAAAGAGTACCCTTGACTTCCACATTTTGCTCATTCTCATTTTCCTGAGGCCCCAACGTATTCCTAGGCTACCCATTTTTTCCCCAGTCATGCAGTGACAAAGGGTCAAAAAACAATTGAACTGTCATTTCAGTGCAGAGGAGGCAAGTGGGATTACATGCTTTTCTTTTACTGCAAAACAATCAATGCCTCAGTGTTTTGAGTACAAAAAAGTTTCTCTGCTTGCAAAAGAAAACAAACATACAAAAAAAAAACCAGAGGGAGGTCAGACTATAGGCACAGAGATCTTTGGGAATGTGCCACAGCTTGTGGAGTGGCCATTCTGGTTGGCTGTGCCAGAAGAATTCTCAAGCATCCCCTTTCCCAGCAAGTGGAAAAGCCACAGATAGCGTCACAGAAAAGGAGACACATCCAAAAGACTACATCACTTGTTGGGAAAGGTGTCCCAGCCCTTGGCATAGCTCTGCCATTTAGCAGACCTGCCTCTCATTAGAAGTCTCCTCTTAGGTGGCTTAACCTCAGCTGCACCACTGCAAACCCCTTCCATCAGATCCAACTGCTTCCAGTACCTACAACTGGTCACAGACTGCTACTGAAATATAGAATCATAGAATAGTTAGGGTTGAAAACAACCTTAAGATCACCCAGTTCCAATCCCCCCGCCAGGGTCAGGGACATCTCACACCATGCCACCCAAGGCTCTGTCCAAAGTGACCTTGAACACCACCAGGGGTGGAGCATTCACAGCTTCCTTGGGCAACCCATTCCAGTGCCTCACCACCCTCACAATAAAGAACTTCCTCCTTATATCCAATCTAAACTTCACCTGTTTAAGTTTTAAACCATTACCCTTTGTATATAAAACCATAACCATGTTAGTCTTTAAGAAGAAATGTCATCCAAA
This sequence comes from Forpus xanthops, assembly GCA_032466535.1. Lineage (NCBI taxonomy): Eukaryota > Metazoa > Chordata > Aves > Psittaciformes > Psittacidae > Forpus > Forpus xanthops. Next base: position 60,848 of record JASSUY010020035.1, read on the forward strand.
GGGGCCAGCTTCCAGAAAAAAAGGGAACCCACACCAAATATATACTATGCTAAAAGGCTGCTGTATTTTCAAAACACCATAGAAGCTCAGCTGAAGTCCCCATGCTTGTTATCATACTCCAAAACTGCCCATTAACCTTCATCAGCTATGAAAATTTGGAGACATTGTGCTCACTCCTCTACCACTGCCACATGCAGCCTAACAACCTCTGAAGCAAAGTTACCCATTGAGGACAAGTTGGCAAACACCTCTTTCTGAAAGGTCCTTGCATGAGTCTCATGTCATCAAAACGAGAAATCCTCAGATGCTGGTCAGTGACTGCCAGTTGGTGGTTATTCTACCATGGGACATGTGGTCTCATGATGGAATTCTGGCCATTCAGGCTCTAGGCAAGCAATCCCAAGCTGCGTAGCTGCAACACTAACATCTCTAATGTCACTTTGCCTCTATGCAAAGTCAGGACAGAGAGTCTCGCTGCAGCATCTCCCAAAGTGTTCCAAAAGGTAGGTCACACTTAACGAAATCCCCAGCAGGACTAGAGCCCCACTTTATCCAGTTCTGCATCAACACAGGGACAAGAACACAACTGTGAAAAAGTTTATCCTCCCAGTGTGAATATTTTTCTTTATTTTGTGGTAGCTTAAATGGGATAAAAGAAGGGTAATTCTGCAGCACAGGTATATGTTAAGCCAAGTCTACAAACACTAAAGCATTTTTATCTCCAAATCATTAATTCCACAAGTTTTGGTTTTCCACACACTTATAGTGAAGGTTATTTGTTTGAGCTCAGTTGTTTTGGTTTGGTTTTAATATGAAAACTCAAAAATTGCAAAACTGAAGCCATTTATATGAAATAAAGTATCCTTCACTGTTTCAGTTTTCTCACTGATATTTATGTGGGTTCCTCACAGCACATTCATCAAACATTGCCCTTTACATTAAGAATTTGGCAAAGATGATAAAATGCAAACCCAGGCTCTGTAAAACCACAGTCACAGTATAAATTTACATTTATATCACTTAATGTAATTAATATAGAGGACAGCAACAGTAGAGTGTGTATACGCTCTTTTCTTCCATTGCTGAAATTGTAGCAAGAGCTCAGAATTTTGAATGTCTGAGTGCAAAGATGTAAACATTAGCTCCTTTGATACAATTGGGAGGAGGCTTGCGCTTGCTAAGAAAAGAGGTAAAATGAAGCAAGCATCCCAGTTTCTCAAGAAAATAAAGGTAACACTGTTCCCAAGCTCAGTGCCACTGCTTAGCAGAATACAGCCTCATTTACTGCTACTGTATAGCCTAGACATACAAAAGCAAGTCCCAAAACTAGTGTCCTTTGTTATAAGGAAACAGTATACATTCATGTCAGAAGGGAGGGGAGAAAAGGAGTGGAGGAAGATACTCTTTCAATATAAAAGAAGCTACTGTGTCTCAGTGGCTCTCTGCAGAGGGGTTCTATAGGTGGCCAGTCAAACAACAAAATAAGTTCAAGGGTTCAAAACAGGTTTCTGCTGCTTAATACCCAGAAATCTGCATTTTTAAACTTGGTCTCCCTGCTGTGCAATTATGTATGAATTTAGGGCTAGACGTTTTCCTACAAGAAGCTGTGTTGTGCAAGTGGGAGACAAAATCAGGTCACTCAATCATGAGAATTTCTTCCTACCAGCCATTGTACTCCAGAGAAACAAAGAGGGTAAGGCAGATTTTATTCCCTCCTCAGACTAGTCCAATTTCTATTCATTTCCTTTGGATTTTTTAATACCCCTCCCCTTTCCCTTCAGACCTGGGGACTAACACGAGAACTTAATTAAACTATAAGCAGCACCACATAAAGACGAACATTGTGTTAAGACTTTACTGAAAGAAAACATCACACAAGGCTGCCTCTGTAAAATATACAACTCCTGTTTCAAACAAGGCACCTGTCCTCTCTGAGACTTCTGTGTCCGCTCCAATCTCCTTCTCTTATTCGCCTTTGAGCAGTTAAAGTTGTTTCTTTCCTCTGAGACATTTTGTATTTCCACTGAGAGCATTCACACCGGTCCATACATATTGCAGGTCATGCTATTCCAGAGCAAAAAGTAGAGAGAAGAACAGACTAATACAAATTGCTATGCTTCACCCCATTCCTCATCTTAGGACCTCTCAAACTGTCAGCAGAAATTCTTCCAATTTCACTGTGGCTTTGCACAGGCAAGAGAATCCAGAGCAAAGCCAGATTCACTGTGCATCCTCACCCAACCATTATACTGTGACAAATGTGCACACACAAGAACAGGAATATTTTGCAGCTCTCCAGAGAAGAAAAGCAACCTGGTGTTGGGCCAGAATTTAGCACTAGTGAATATCTCTGACATAAAATTTCTATTGCTAAAACGAGCTGATTTCTCATAGAGAAACCAGTAATTAGGGTTAAGACTTCTGCCAGAAAGACGTGGCAAAGAAAGTACATCAAGCCTAAACCATACCACTACATGTGGTTTTCATTTGCTCACAAACATTAACTTCTGTATGATTATGCACACAAAACGGTGTTCGGAAGAACCAACATGGGAAGAAATTACCTCCTTGACTACTTTGGAGGCAGTTACTCTCAAAACAGCTAGCAATAATTGCTTATATAGGAAAGATACAACCCATACCCATCAGATTTATGTACAGCAGTTCCGCTCCGTGAATAGTTCTGTTACACAAAATTCAAGGTTACAGCACAATTTATGTTACAGCACAAATTCAGGGTGTGCTGTCACTGTTTCAAACAGGTTGGCTCTTCCAGGCATCCTAAGCAGTGTTTTATATGCATATATTTTTTAGCTTCTGTATTTAAAATAAGTACAATCAGACTTTACTACTTATTAGACATTTAAAAAAAAAAAAAATCTTTTTTCAGTGACCAAATGTCAACAGCAACTATATATTGTTAATCAAAGCCTATTTGTAAAAGAAACTGATGCTGTACACTGGCAATTACAAAGCTCACGCTATTTAGTTCCAACACAAGTTCCAGCATGAGGCAGCTCCAACACAAGCCTAGCGTTTGCTCTTTCTTTCCATATATAGTATACTGTATTAGATCAAAAAGGAAAAACAAACCAGAAAATGTGCTTCCCTGCTCTTCTGATTCTCTAATACAGGACAGAGTTTCAACCCTGACTCAATACAGTACTGAAGAACCGTGGACTAATCCATGGTTAGTAATTCAAGCAAGAAAATCAATCAGTGGATCACAGTAGTACCCTTTATCTGCAAACAAGAAAAAGCCTGGGTTCTGCCTTTTCTTTCCATATGCAATAAAACACACTGGCTGCAAAGAATTATGAAAGAGAAATTGAAATGTGTGAATAAATCTAATATCCGAAGATATTATAATTTAAATATATGGATGGATAGATACTTAACATGCATGTACATAAATATGGATGTTAGAGATTACAGCTAAGTTAGCCATACTCAAAATGTGTTAAAGACCACAGTCTGATAAGCTGCATGCTTCCACAGCTCCCCAGCTCTTTGCCTTGCTAGGGTCACAAGGCTGTATTTTGTGAGAGTAAAGAAAATAAAGGGAAAGCAAAATTTGAGAACAACGTTTTTTTGTGGTTTTTTTTTTTTTTTTTGTCTGATGCACCACTTTTCTGTCTGAAAGAGGCATCAGTGCATAGTCCACTGCTGACCATGTAGACCATGTAGTTTCTTGGTGACCAAGAAACTTTTTCTTCAAGTTTCTTCCCTATTTTTTTGAGAAATAACTTTTCTGCATGCACATGACAGGTATCACAGACTATGTTCAGAGGGGAGAGAGATTTCAGCTAGCCACAGAAAAGCTATTAAAAATCTGTTCATGACTTCTTCTAAAGTGGTCTCCTGAAAAAAGAGCAAACTCCAATACTACAGGCCCAACTGCTGCTTTTTCAGCAAATGTCACTCCAAAGTTAGCTGGGAGCATAACAACTTCTTGAAACCTTCATCCTCCAAGCATTTGGCAAGCCTCATTTTTCTTTGAATGAATTACAAGGTCTTATCCCCATCAAAGCACACTGGGCAGCTTTTCCGTCAGCCCATTTTTGTAAGAAAATGAAAGTTACTTACCAACTACATATCTGTCTTTTCCTGTGTGATATGTCTTACTCTTGTGAACTCAGTGGTCATCCCATCAGTGGGGGGTTGTGGTTTAACCCCATAAGTCAGATTCAGGCATGGCATTCTAAAAAGTTAAGTTTTGCCAAAACTATACCAGTTTGGGGACTGTAGCACAAACATGCATCTCCAGACACAGAATCAACAATCTACTAACTGTGGTGGAACCAGCACTGCCAAAGCCAGAGGGAGAAAAAGCCTGAAGGATGAGGAAAGCATCAGCTGTCCTAGTGGCAGCTAGGAAATGGTAAAAGGAGGTAAGAAATTGGACACAGTTGAAGATCAGGAGGCACTCAAAGTTCTTTCACATGAGGCATGTGACCAAAAAAAGATTGGGAACTACCAGATGGAAAAATAAAAAGGAAGCCCAGCATAAGGAGCTCAGATGATAAATCCCTCCAGATGGGACCAGTGCACTACTGCTCTTTCTGTCCAATCTCCTATTACACAGGACTGAATCCACAACACTTCTCTCAGATCCCACACATCTATAGTAAAGTAGCTCCTCTTTGAATTCAATTTCAGCAGGTATTAAAGGGAAGAGATTTCTCTTTCAGCTCTTGTTAGTATTTTCATTCCATTTTGGAATTTGTCTATTATTTTTATCTTTTGATTTAGAAATGTTAATAAGGATTGATGGTCTCTGATCTCCCTGAGGAAAAACAGGTGAGGAGATAGCACAAGTTGGATTATATCACCCCAATAAATCTTCTTTTCAAAACAAACACAGCTTTCTCTTCTTGCAAAACACTGCTCTTTAAAGACCGTACTTTGTTTTTTAATAAAGAAAAAAGTCTTTCAACTGTCTTAATGATTAGCAAATGAATATGGCAGCTAACCAAGATGCTCAGGCCTGTAGCTTTAGTCACTTATCAGATTAATACACATAAATGAAGGATTCCGTAGTCTTTACTTACAATGTCTGAAGTCATCAGGATTCAAAGGCACAGGGAAGAAAGGCTGCAGCACTGAGTCCGGAGAGAAGGGGAGGACAGAGACAAACTGAGGAGAAAGGAGCTCCCAGAACACATACACATAAGGATACTGCTGCCTGCAGCCTCCATTGAGCGATGAATGATACAGAGAAATAAGAGTTTCAGAAACAGCTTATGAAAATAATTAGTGGCATGGAAAGATCTACAGCTGGAAAGGGACTGAAGAGGTCTGATGTATTTAATACAGATATAAGGGCACACGGGAGAGGTACACAAAGTTATAAGTAGCACAGAGAAAGATCTCTGGGATTCTTTAAGCATACAACTTCATAATGCAATAAAAAGCGGGTATTCAAAGAAATGAAACCAATTCCAGTGAGTTCCTAGGCAATGCACAGGTAACCTGCAGAACTGCTGGTCATGTTTCATCACTGAGGCCAAGAATTTAGGAAGAATTTAAGAAAAAAAAAAAATCAACACATACACGCTGCTCAATTAATAGCAGCATGTACAATGATGACATGTAGAGTGAAAAAAAAAATCAACATGTAAGAAAGTGATGCTTCAAGGGACCTGTCAAAGCCAAGCCTTCTTTCTCTAGGATAAAGCTTCATGTGTGGGCAGTTGTTACTACTTTTTTACTACGGTACTTTGTATGCTTTGCTTGAATCATCCAGTACCAGCCTTGACTTCTCTGATCAAAACGGTTTTCCTGAGTATACTGAGGAGTGCCGTGGGGCTCATGGTAGAAAGAATATTCTTTATCCCCCCTGAGTCTTCTCCCTGTCCTCCTCAGCCTACAGAAGCCCAGTCCTGAGATGCTCCCACAGCTGTTACAAGAGGAACAACACTGCAATGTAGTTGTTTCCATGGCCCTGGAACACCTCCGCAAAGGCACTTCACTCCCTCTCCAGGAACAGCAAGGCTGAATGCAGCATTCCAGACTGGCTGCCACCCTCAGGCATTTTCACACCTATGGGAGAGGGTGTGTACGCACCCTCCTCCTCAGGTTTTCTTAACAGCTGTCAAAATGCGGAAGCTAATGTAGGTCTCCATCCACAGGCCACAGCTGTGAAGTCCTCCTCAAGCTTTAGAAGCCCTTCAGTAGGAGTCTGGACCGACACAGGGCCAGCGATCTGGGCTCATTTCCACAGCTGAAGAGAAAACCAGGTTCTCCACAGGGAATGGGCAGAGGATTCAATCCTGCAACACATCAGCACTGGGAGAGCAGGGGACAGAAGGGACACTCTCATCACAACTCAGGATATTAGCGATGGGATTGCTTTTGCCTCCAGAGGGCAAAGAAACATAACTGGAAACAAGGTAGCTTGCTGCAACTGCTCCACAAGCCGGTTATTTCAGTGAGCTCCCTCGGAGAGAGAAAGACAAAAAAAGGAACCAACCCAGAAGTGATTCATGAGGGCGTGAAGCTTTGTCGGCCTGAATAATGAACTAACGGTTGGCCTCGCTGACAGCCCCGCGTCCTTTCATAGCCTCATCAGTCCATGCTTTGTTCCCAGGCCCCGCTCAGCCATCAGCTGAGGGAGTTCATCTGTCTCAGCAGCATGCGTTAATGATAACAAGGGTTAAATACCGCTTACATGGAGGTACAAAAGGCCGGTATAATTTTATATGAGGCCAGACAGCTGGTTTGTATAATTCCAGTTTTCACAGAGTGGGTTTTTTTCCAGTGTGTCCCCTTAAAAAAACTTTTTCCCACGAGTTAATTCTTTCACTGCAGAAGGCCAGCGCAGCTCCAATTATCAGTGAGACAACCCAAAGCGGAGTTTGCTGTCAAACTCAGACCCAGGCTAAGGCTTCAAGAGAAAAACTTTTATAAAAGTCCTTACCATGAAATCATATAAGGATAAGGTACACAGTTTGGTTTGTGTTTATCCTGGGGGAGGGGAGTGTCCCCCATAATCCTTACCACTCTGTTTCTCAGAGTTCTGAGATAAGAACATCTGTTTTTAAATAATCTCAGGGCTGCTTTGGAGTTCATACAATGTACAATGACACAATCAGCTGCTTTTTATTAACTTATTTGTTTGTGCAACAGCATTGGTGAATGTTCATCCATTCATCAGTGCACATCAAGCAACTGGTGCAGATCCAGTAGCAGAAGTGTTAGGTGTTTGCCAACTCCAGTACATCAGCGCTAACTAGTAGCTGAATCATGCTTGCCTTGCCTGAGCGGGAGCTCACTGAAGACAAACACACAGAGAATTGCTTACTGAATCCTTTCCTACACATTTTAATTGCCAAAAAGCAACCTGAAAACTTAAGTCAACAGCAAAGCATTCAAAGTACAGCTGAATCTCCCTTCCCTTACTCCCTCATCTTCAAGATTCTCCCAAATCATGGAAAAACGCCCCTTTCCAGGGATCCCCCTGCAATATAAGATGGAGCTGATCCATAAGGATTCCTGTAAACAGGATTTTTATGCTGTCATGCACAACTTCACGAAGCTTTGAAATAACCATCCTAGAAGCTCTTGGGACTTCTCACAGAGTATGAGCTAACTGTCTCTGGCTGCCAAAAAGCTGACAGGAAGGGGCACAGCAAAGCAAGGTCCTAATGTGGTAACATGCTGTGTATCCCTCACTACTTGAAGCCTTTGGTACATGACCCTCCTGTTGAGGAAGGAGAGAGGTGGAGAGGGATACCGAGTGTCACTATCCAGTCCACAGTACAACAGGGCATGAGCAACACTAAGACCCACTGGTGCAGGCGTGCCATCGTAGCTCTCAAAACTGAACAGTTTCATCATTTCAACAATGCGCATGTTACCGCAAAAGGAGAAAGACCTTCTAAGGCACCCTACTAAAGGCAAGTGGGGTCTGTCTTCTCTGCAAGTCTTCCCAATGTCTCCAGCTGTGGAATTGGTGCCTAATCTCCTAGAGAATAAATGAAAAAACACAGTTCTCGAATCTATTAATCATGGCACCTCAAGTTCTTAAATGCTTCAAAGACTGGATTTTAAAGAGGTACACAAAAGAACTAGAAAATCCCATAGAGTACAATCTGATTTCTTTAACTACATATTCTGCAACTGCCCCTTTGACAGTGCTATCCTATCTGATCTGGTTTGGGCTCTTTGCAGTGAGTGTGTGTGTACAAGCTACTTCGCTGCTGTGAAGACACTGAGCACGATAGAGAAAGAGGGTGTTTCCGTGAAAGGCAGGTCTCAGTTTGTCCGGCAATGCCTAATGATCTTACAAGCACATATCAAAAGCAGTTTTGAAATGCTTGGACCAAAGTACTATTGCTATCCCTGCTGGAAACAAAAGCACCTTGTAATCATGCCATAAACTGAGGAGTTTTACAACAAGCCTTCTGCTCTAACAATCTCCTACTGTAAATCCAAGAATGGGGTTCTCCACCTCCACTGAAATGAACAAAGCCATAGATCTGGGTTTAAAAGGTAAGGGGGATCTAATTACACTTCACAAGACACCTGCAAACCTTGAGTAAACTACTATTTAATTGAATCATTCTTCTGTAATTTTCTTAAAAGAAAGATACTGACTCATTATGGTTTCTTTGATCCTTCCCAACACAAGCAGCTATATGAAGAAAGCAATTTTCCTTCTCTGGATCCTCCCCTGTTTGTTTCCTGTAGTGTCAGCCTGCTCCAGCAAGCAGTCCCCACTTGCACCTTAATACTGTTTATCCTGCCTGTAGTCTTTCCTAAAGACACAGCAGTTCTGATTAAATACAACTGGTGCTACTCATGAGGTAGGTCTACTGTCATGAATGGGTAAGCCAAAATTATTTCTAATGTCTACTCAGGCACAGCAAACAACTATCATGACAAGACACTGCTTGTGACACACACATCAGGCTTTACTAGCATTTGGGAAAGGGTTGATTCCTAATACACCCTGCTCTGGCCACATTCCCTCAGGAATTCCAATCAAACTTCATGTTCCCCCAAACCCATCCCTTTCTTCACATACTTTATACTTATATGATCATTTAAGGAATATTCTGCAGCTGAATTATATCTACACTGCCCCTACCATGCTCATGAAATTCAGAGGAAAAGGAAATATGAGTTTAATAATGCACTAAGGTGATAGTAACAAAAGCAAAGCTACAGCTTTCTATAACATTAGATTTACTATATTAAGCTTTTAATACTGCAAAAGATTAACAGTGACAGATTCTGCTGTAGACTAGCAGAAGCTATTGCAATTCTTGCAACTTTCACATTAATCACATTTAAACATGCTGCTAACAGATGGGCATCGTGGAGCGCTAGGTCTCTCACAAGCCAATACTAACAAAAAGCATGTCTAGGAGATCTTGTGGCTTATAGTTCAAAAGATTGTATATGCAGGCACTTCATTATTGGTTTTGTTGTATGTTATCTATGATTATTAGAAAAGCTCAAGTTAAATAGATGCCAGTCTTCAGCATACATAAGTGGGAAGGGAGAAGGATGGGAGCAGAAAGAATCAAAACAAGACCACCCACACAAAGTTCCTTTAAGTCCACATTTCACACGCATGATTGTGGTTTTTCCACTACACAGGAAAAGCCTTAGATTCTGTACTCCAAGTTTTCCTCTGACACTTACTACACACACAAACCTTTTCCCAAGGCCCAGACGCAAGCCCAAGCTATGGAAAACAAACTGCCAGACACTAGCCTGACTGGAGGGAGAGTAACAATCTGTCTTGTCATTTCACTGGAGCGGATGCAGAGCTCAAGCAGCCCTTTCTGACTGGATTTGGGAGAGCACCTGAAGAGAACCACAGTATTAGCACTCGGCAGACAGACAGAACATATCAGACATTTATTAAACTTCCCAGCACCATTTTTAATTAAACAAAGTCCCAAGGTACAACCTGTATATGACTGTAATTAACCAGGACACATTGTCTGTAATGTAAGCAAGCTCAATCTTCTCTATAAGCCAGGCCTCAAAAGGAATATTGGCATTCCTTCCACAGCCCTGATGCCTCATTGAGCAAGGATAGATTGCATGGCTAGCTTATAACAAGTATCTTGCTGCCCGAGTAGCCCCATGCAAACGTAGCTCAACCTAAGGTTAGTCCTCACAGGGCAAGAGCTGCAGTTCCCTGTAACAAGAAATGCTGCTTGCTGAAGGAGGACTGGAGAATCCCACCTGGGAATACTGCCTTCATCAGGAAGAACCACATAGAACCTGGAAGCATTTGTCCATGAAGGACAGAAGCATTTCTTGATACAGAAGGTTCTCAGCATTGCAAATTGCTTGTCATTTACAAAAGAAGGCCTGTGTATGTGGGGTACCTGTACAGCATCCATCACCACCCAACCCAGCTCATCCTCACTGCTTGTGTGATACCACCTCTGAGAAGATGGCTGTCACCTGGCCACAAAGCTGAGGAACAGAGTTCTACAGAGCCCATGGTAGTACCCACTCTTCACACCATAACACCTACAGAAGAGACTCCTGCAATCTCATGATGGAGAAGCTTTTTCTGCCTGACCATGAGAAAAGGGCTCATCTTTCAATGGGATGGACAGCCTGAAGTTTAACTTGCTAAAACTTAGTGATCTGAACTGCATGAGTAACTTTTGCACAAGCTCCCATGACAAGACAGCAGATTAATCCAAGTCTCTCAAACACTAGTATTTTAGCCATTAGGCCCTCCTCCTCCTCAGCATCAATGTGCAGAACTGAGCATCCTCAGCCCACTCAAGAGAAACTCAGCACCTGCATGGGCCTGTGTCTCTTCTACACATTACCAGCCACTTACAGGTAACAGCTGAGTTTACCGAAAAGCTACCTGCTACGTTTTCTTGTGATGGTAAACAAATGGTACACACATGGCCCATAAACCAAACAAATACTGTCATTCCTGTAGCATTTTCCAAACCGTTGAGAGGCCAACAACCCTGCAAGGACCAGATACAGGCAGGATTGCCTCTGAAGGGGATGACGTTCCACAGCTACAGCCCATCAGGAGTTTCTTCCAAACCCATGATACACAGTGGTCACTTGGGATGGAAGACAAACTCCTTTCTGGACACTTAGATGGCAATTCAATCTTTAAGCTAATACCTATACTGTAAGATTTATTCCAAGGGCTGCCATGGTATTGAAAATGTTTCACAGGCTCCATCCCTCCAGCCTGGCCAAGTGCAGCTGCCTGTGAGCAGGTTTCAATGGTACTCAGCCTGTAGCACTCTGATCTAACACTCGCCATTGTTCCCATGAGCCACATAGAGGAATCCAGTGCTGTCTCATGGTGGAAAACTTCCCTGGCAGTGAAACAGGAGACCCTGGTCTCTGAATACCCATCTGAGGTGGCTCTTCTCAAGGCTGTCAAGGCTGCTCCAAGGATAATGTATACTCTCTCTTTTTTTTTTTTTTTATTATCTCCCCACTATTCATACACAACATCATCCACAGTAATATCCACTCCCTTCCCACAGCCGGCTCCTCTTCCACACATTGACACCATCCTGCCAGAGGCTGCACAGCATGCAAGCAGGGCGGCACA
>JASSUY010020035.1:77088-108267 GCA_032466535.1 Forpus xanthops
CACCTGCTCTTTGGACCCACTCTCATTTGCATGCCAAGTCCTTAATCATAATAAATCTCTCATTTCACTTAAAATTATCACATCTCACTAAACAGGGAATGCAGAGAAACCTGTATACCATCTTAAAAATAAGTTGGCCTCTGAATACCACAGTGAGTTTGTGTTGCCTATCCTGAGCTTCATTATCAATAAAACCAATTTCTTCAATCAGCAGCAGTCACAGACCATCTGAAGAGAACAATGTGGGCACAGGAATTTTTCAATGCACCCTGCATATACAATTTCTAAAATGGTTCCATTCTGCAGCCACTGATACAAGGAGAAGGATTAGCACTTTTCGCCCCCCTCACTTGCCCTCTGTCCAGGCCAACTTAAAGGTCTTTTCAAACATTGTCAAGCTAACAAAAAAAACTTTGAGAAGGCAGGGGGAAAAGCTGGAGAGGCCTGAACAAGCCATGCATATTTATAGCACAAACACACTGCTCTGTGCTCATTCTCCTTAATCACATGCACACGCTAGCAAGACGGTGCCTCCAGACTTTCTCAGGGACTTGATCTGAGTGACTATAGTTCAAAGTCCAACTGCCTCGGCAGCTGAAAGAGAAAAATCACGATGGCTCTGAGAGAATTACATCGATCTTATTACAAAAAATAGAAAAGTAAAAAAAATGCCTCTGCTGGGGCTTAACATGGCAATGCCACACAGCACTCATTGAAACTAGCAGCATTTCAAGCACCCAGCTACTGGTGTAATTAGACCACAGGCTTAATTAGGTTCCCATCACTATTGCTTTCTTCCAGCCTTCAGCCAAGAAGGTATAAGAAAAGATTGTCCAATACAGATACTGCAATTTAAAGTCTTGAGTTAAGAACACAGTGGGTGTATATCTACAATAAAATCTACCCTAAAAACATGCCAGTTGTTAAACTAAGCAGTGCATTAGAAGCAGTTAGATATAATGAGAATGTAAATGGAAAGTATTCTAGGGAGATATTTCAACTAAAACCACCACACACTGTATGCTATCTTTTATTTTAATCATGCTCTAAGCCCTGCCTTTTTGAACTTTTTATAAATTCTGCTATCTCCCTTTGCAGTTACTTACATATTGGTATATAAATTCAAAGACAAGAAGCAATTAGAAATGAAGAGAAGACTCCCTCTCTTGATGCTAATACATCAAAGGAAGTGAAAAAGCCTTCCCCCCACATACACTTGGAGAAACACAGAAAGTTTCTGCTCTTCACAGCTTAATAGCTCAAGTAGTTCTAATCGAGAGTCTGATGTCAGCCTTCGATTACATGGACATGCCAACCGATTGGAAAGAGCAGCTTTTGCAAATCCAGCTCTCTGATTCAGAAGACCACACAACCCTGCAATAACATTTTTAAGATACATGTGTATTATTCGCATCAGCTGGTCATATTTCTTTTCTCACTTTAGGCATCATAACATTGCTTTTAAGAGTTTCCTGAGGGTCTCTGCTTGATTTGGGCACAGCATGTCTAGGCATGTGTAAAGGAAATGTGTCACCTTCAGAGCTGTTTTAAACAGCCTGCACTTCCCTTCCCTCCTAAATCTCTTTGGCTCTCCAGTTTAGAGAGGAAGAGCCAGGTGCTGCCTTTAAACAGCCATGTTTAACATGCCTGCCTTTGCCAGAATGGAGGAGTGGCTGGGACCAGCTCATGCCAAGGAGCAGTAAGGGCTGGCTTCCCTTCTTTTCTCCCCACCTTTGCATATCCCTGCCAGAGCAGCCAGAATCTGATCCTTGAAACTGAAGCCACAGAACAGGTAAACCTACATAAGAAATGTCAACAAAATGTGATTCCACTCATCCAGAAGAGCAGCTGAATGGCACCGTTACACTGGATATTTATATTTGCTTCCTGCAAGTCCTTCCCTCAGTCCAAGGACATTTGAGAACTATGAAAGAGGTTTTTTGGAAACACTCCAGGCCCTTCATCTTTCATAAAGGGAAACTACCATCCTTTATGCATTGTGAATCAACAGGCGAATGACCTCCCCATACCCTCAGTAAATTATCTGCCTACTTATTTCTTAATCTCCAGATCTCTCCTCCATCAGCAAGTGGAACTAACCAAAAATAGGAATAATTCCATAGATTTCACTGGAACACTCATGTTTTCATATGAACACATACATTAAATTATAAAGGCTTTTAAATAGAAGCATGGAATTTTAAAGGGGCTGTGGGAAGTATTTCTGCTAAACCATAAGATCTACAGTAGGTCTGTCTCTTCTGGGCCTCACTCTACCCTCTCTGCAACTTTATTTCTGTGTAAAGGAGACCTCATTGGTCTTAAAGGAGTTAAGCCATGTGCACTAGGATTTCTAATAAACATACTGTGAGTCTCTTGCTTGGCTCTTGTGCATGAGAGAGAGAAGTTCCACTAATAATTACAATATTACACAGCTATATAGCTACAGTGAGGTAGCTGTCTAGCTTTGAAAATTTTGGGGTATCAGGCATTTTGGCTGGCAGGCTCTCCATCCAGCAACAAAATTCCCAAACAGTTCAAACCTGTCACATCAGTTTAAACCTTGTTTGTGGAATGGAAAGCAAGGAACTACAGAACAGGCAAAGGCCTTCTGTGCTACACTGATGGAAGTCCAAGTTAATGAGATTCAGAAAAACTCCTGAAGTTCTACATTTAAGTCCCATGGATAGCAGGGAATGGCTTTGGAGGAAAACTACTGCTGTCTGCTTTTCATCTGTTACCAGGCTATGCCAGATAAAGGCTAGTGAGTCTACCTGAGCACTGCCCTCTCAGAGCCTTTCCACCCAATCTCACTGACCTCAGTAGGACAAGAGTTTACTCTCTGCTTTTGTCTGCAAAGCCAGAGTCTGCTTTATACAAGCCAACATGATTGAAGGGGACAACACCAACTTTCAAAACTTTACATCCCTGCCAAAGCCACCTGACAAATTCCATCCCATTACCTTCTACCAGGTACTAAATGGATGAGAAAAAAAATCCTCAAGCCCAGCATCTGAACAGATGCCTTCTCCTGTAAAAGGTCTTCTATTGCCATTCAGTAAACAAAGATAAGGAATCTTTCTCTTAATGACAGCACTTTAGCTAATGTGCTCTAGCTAATATTAGGAAAGGTGGGGACGGGATCCTCAAGGGAGCAGGTTTTTCTTCCTCCATTCCTTTGTTTCTCTAACAGCAGTAAACGTAAGCTGGAAAGCCATGCTTTGTCCTCTTGCTCTTTTCAACTCTGCTAACTTGCCATCAACTCTCTGCATTTATAAGCCAAGCACAGAAGAAATTCTCCAGCTTTCCCACACCCACAACTTGGGTTATTTGCATTGATGGGCAAATCAGAGTCAAGTGCACCAGAGAGGCTAGTTCTCTAACTCAACTGAGTCCACAGCAACCAGCACACCACCGAATACACCTGGCAAGTAAAGCCAAGGGCCTCTCTCCTTCTCCAGAAGGACAAGCAAAGAGGATGTGTCATTCCATTTGGGTAGGTGCAGAACACAAAGCTGAAGGCAACGGATTACTACATCTAGCATACAACTCTGCTTGTCTTTGGAGGTTTTATTCTGCACCCAACAAGGATTTGCCAATTAATATGGTTTCTTTACACAAAAGGAGCTCTGAATGCATCCCTTGTGGCTCATGTGCCTCAGGCTACATTAGTGTGTACCTCTAAAAGTGTAACTACCCTTATGCTTAGATATGCTTATACATGATTAAACACTATGATACAAAGTTAAACAAAGCTAAAAATCTCTTTTGATTTGTCTCCAGCAGTATCAGAGATACTTTATGTAAATGCATCTAACTCATGGAGGTCCACATTTGTGCCTTAACACAACAGAAAATCAGTACAGTAAAAATCCTCTAGGATTTTGTGAAGCTAGGATAAAGTGTAACTATCCAACTTGCTTCTTTTTTCTTTCATGATGGCACCCTCTCTTAAGATCTTATGTACCTGCCTGAAGATCTGAAGATCTCTGCAAGGATGCTCACCTACAGTTAGCCTGGGATAGCCTTAGAGTGTAACCATATCCCAAGATGGAAGCATTAAAGTTTCTATATTCTATTTAAGCAGCAATTGAGACTTGAGCATGTTAAGACAAGGAGAGGCATTATCTGATGAGCTTTGGGTCCAACATATGTTTTGTGAAAATGGTAGGATTGTGGCAGAAGGCACATAAAAGCTTACAATTGATTAAACATTTCCCTGTAGTGCTCAAAACCCAAACAGCAGAGCATTATATCAGTGCATTAAAAAAATAAATAAAATAAAATGAAATAAAACCCTACTGAAAAAGCACAATGAAGGAGACTAAAAATAAGAGTGAAGCTACACAGGCTGTCCTCAGTAACCAGCTTCAATCAAACAGAATAAATTAATGCAGAGCCTAAAATTATAAAGAATCAGTTTACAGCTGACTCTTTATCTCAATACTGACACTTCAGGAAAGAAGAAAAACCTATAGAGGAGCTCACTGTAGAGATCCAGGGGCCTCTGAAGAGCAAAGTAACACAGGAGACCCCCATACTTCTAAGCAGCTGTATCACTAACTGCAAGCACATAGGAAATCAGGAATGGAAAATTGAAGCAATGAAGATACAGCCAGCAGCAACTGGAAATGATACTTTTAGAAAAATCTGCTACTAGCAACACATTGATGCTTTCAGAAAAAAAAAGCCTGGAATGTGTGGAATTCTCTGGGATGCCAAGGTGCAAAGAGGATCTCATTAACTAGGGCTTTCAATAACTGCTGCCCAGTCATTACCAGTTACTCAGAAAGCAAAATGTCTTACATCATCAGTTTCTGCAAAGTACAATATTCCACTTAAAGACCTCTAGTCCCCTACACCGAGATGTCATCTTTCCAAACAGTTACAGGGGCATTGAGTCCTAAGTCTGCACACAAATCCAGCATTTCTTCTACATTTCTGTATTATCCAGGTAATCAAGCATCTAATAATAAAACTGGGTAGTACCAAACTACTCAGTCCTCTTGCCAGTAATAAGGAAACTCTAAGCAACAGCCAGACTGACAACAATCATGTTATTCCCACATGGTTCTGCTTTAGAAGCAGACCCTAGAGCTGCTCATGATGAAAAGCAGTGAAGTACTTAAAGCAGCAGAAGGGCAAAGTAGTTAGTTCAGGAGCTGAGCAGGAAAACATTTCTCACTCTTGTTTCTTTTCCAGTCAGAGGGTGGAAAAGCATTCATATTTGCATGATGCTAGCTGGCCAGGGGCTTATAAGAAAGATAAAGACAAGCAGCATCTGGGAAGGCAGGGGCAAGGGACCTCTAGTTTTTGAAGATGACCTGCTAGCAGCTGCTCAGAATCAGTCCTTTATTGTGCCAACAAGACTTTCTGATCACACTTTCTGAACCACGGGAAAAACAAAAGAGCAACACATAGGCAAACACCTTTACCAGTAGATCAGCAGAGAAGCTCAAGTACTTTTCTTAAAGCAAAGCATACACAGTCTTGCAAATGTTCACCACTTGAATAGAAGCAGAGCTGAGACTGTTAAGGCCTCACGGAAATGAGAGCAGTAGTGATAAGCATTACCAGAAAAATGGTGGGTTTAATTAATTCCCATTTTCTGTTAATATTCCTTGAACCCAACATAGTTGTTAAATTTGAATACAACAATCCATTATATTCAGTATAAGACAAAACATTATTATGCAAAATTCCATGATATGCTGTTTTCAAGAGAGCTCCTTTCCTGCTCTCCTTCCCCTTGGTACCATCTCCGCAATTGCCAAGGAATGGCGCCCTGGGCAAAGGATGGGGGTAGAGAACTCCTTCAACCACCGGCTCCAGTCGCTCCTTAGATGGCATTAACCCATTATTTCCTTTTCCTCACCCAACCTGTGCCTCCACAAGAGAATCCTGGAATCCAGCGGCCTCACAAGGCACACAGAAAAAGACATTCCAATGTCACAGCTCAGTATCTAGGGCATGTCTGGTAGCATTATTCTCAAATCGCTGTGCTGCACTTGGTGTTAGAACATCAAGAATGCCAAGATAGCCTAGCAGTTTTAAACTGAGTTCTCAAAAATGTGTGGTTGGCTGCACTGTCGTGGTGCTAACATCCCAGTACATGAGTCCTGATCACTGTGCCAAGCAGCCCAGCAACTCCAGACTCCGGATATGCAACAAGTTCAATGTGACCACTACAATCATGCCGTGGGCGCAATGGCTGCATGCCTGTCACCAACTTATTCCTTGTGGGAAAAGTCCAAACCTCCAGTCAGTTCAGAGTTATTCTTAGATGTGTCATTTGGGCCGGACAGACAGAAGACCAGAGGCCACCTCATCATTCCCATGTTTACCACAGGAGGTAGAAGGCAGGATGCCTTAATGTGATTCTGGTAAGGTCCTGGCCAAACCTGACACCACCTGCAATTGTTCTCTTGGTTTCAGAAAAACAATTGGGTGCAGTGACTTAAATGTAATTCTGTCAGGAGTGAATCGTGTAGGTATCTCATGCTTAAAACAAATATTAGCGTAGTCTTGCCAAAAGTAATAGCAACCTGGTATAGTGGGAGGCATCACTGCCTGTGGCAGCGGGCTGGAACTAGATGATCTTACAGCCCTTTCCAATCCTAACTGTTCTATGATTCTATAATTCTATAGAAGAGAAAGCACATTGTCATTATACACTACATCACGGATGGCCAATTTCCTGCCAGGCAGTTTTCTCTGGCCCTTGGGGACACTGAATAGTCTGAAGGCAAAAGGGAGTGTTGCTGTGGGTGCGTATGACTCTGGGGAATGTGAGGAGATGCACAGAATGGTGCTGTTCAGCTCAGGTCCCATTTGAGATGTTCAGGTGTAGCACTATTGCATATACAGCTGTGGTGGTCCAGCACCGGATAAGGAATAAAAGCAGCCACAGCATGAAAAGAAGTTGCCCGTGTGTGCACACTGCGATTGCACAGAGTCTCACCTTTAAGGCACATGTAGGACGGTACTACATTAAGGGAAGAAATGAGGGCTGGGTGATGCGCCTGCCAGCAGCTGTATAGCTAGAGGCAAGGCGCGCACCTCCTGGAGGATGAGTAATGGCAAAGCCCGGCACTGTAAAGGAGCCCTCGGCTGGCCACACCGAGGGATATCTGCAGATCTACCAGTATGACTGCACTGTACATTGTGCCATATAAACGGGGAAGGAGGAACAGCAGGAGGGCATAGGGAAGATCGGGACCAAAAGTCTCTCCCCTCCTGATAAAGGACATAAAACAGAAAAACACCAAAGAAGCAGATTCTGCATTTACCAACACAGGGGTAAAGCCAGACTCTCTAATTAACCACATAACTGTGCTGCAATATTAAGGTTTTGAACTGTGATTTGAAAACAAGCTGCCCTGCACAATCAAGAAAGAAAAAAGCGTATGACTTACAAAGTCTAAGCTTTCCTCTTGGTCACATTAGTCTATACCCACAGTTAACTCAGCTCAAAAGACTTCCTAGATGTCAATGCGATACAAGGAGTTTCATTTCCTCAGACAGTTCCCTCATTACATCGGCCAAGCCTCAGTCTCCAATCACAGCCCAGCACTCCACTCTGATCACACACACGTCCTGAAACCACAGAGAGCCTCCCTCACTCTTATCTACAGCTGATGTATATTAATTTATCACCAGCAAAGTCATTCTACAGCTGCCAAGGACGTAGTTTAAATACCACTGAATACTTAAGGCTTGATTCTGTTAATCAGTACAGCTTCACTGGTACTAGAAGAGTTACTTGTATTCTGCACCACTCCAAAGGGGAGGAAACCCAGAGCACCATTTTTTAAACGGCATGTTCATTAAAAACCATCTAGAAGAGGGCATGCTCTCATTTACTCCAATGTAAATTCACTTCACCGTACTCATCATAAATACTCAGGATTTAAAGGGGAACAGCAAAAGCCAAAAGCTAAGCCAAATTCCCCTTCGAAGCCATTGCTTTTCCTAAACCAGACATTAAGAGAACAAGATTGACACCGGTTTCTGCTATTCCAGACTTCCGATCCACAGTTGTACCTATCAAAAAAAAAAAAAAAGAAACCCCAAACAAACTCCACATATCCACAAGCGCTTGGGAAGCATATGCACCAGTGAGACTACAAAATCATGACACTGCTGCAAACACGAGCCATATTCAGCAGAAATCAGCAGCTGTTAGGACTACAGAGGCTGTCACCGCTTTTATAGTTTGGGTGGAGAAGAAGCAGCATTCAAGCACTTACTGATCATAACACGAGTCGCGTATTGCCTTGATCTTTTCCTTCCCCCACCCCACCCGGCTCTTCAGGGCCACTCTTTAAACAGAAATAAGTCATTGACCAAACTTCCTTACTTCATGGTCCCCGAAAGTCGGCTAACGACGAGCCGGGTTTATTATTTCTGTTTAAGTCCTTAAAATTTCGATCGGTAAGTTAGAGACACTTCTAAGGGGAAGATACGGCACAGCAAAGGGGAGAAAACCCAGGGATGCCCTGGGAGGGAGGATCACCCCCATCCCCTCCAAGCCGCGGGGCCCCGCGGACAGACGTCAGCCCCCGCTCCGGCCAAACCCTCCGCTGCAGAAGATGCGCCCCGAGAGCCCCGCCAGCCAGCTCCTTATGTAAGACACAAACCACTGACATCATCTCTCCCGCCGGCATCGCAGCGGCGCCCAGCAGCACCCACCGACCCGGCCCGACCCGTCACAGCACAGCTCCTTCTCACGCGGCCGCACTGGCTCAGACCCCAAACTTTGCACGGCTGGTTACCGGGGAGAGGCTTACCCAGGCAGCCGAGCTGCGAGCACCCTATCCCGCAGAACGCCCCATCCCACGGTACTTACGCACTGTCTCCTGCTTGGGGTCGAGTCCGCGCACAGCTCCCTGGAGCCCAGCGATGCGGCCGTGCAGCGCTCGGACGCGGCGGTGGGTGCCCTGGATGTCAGCCTCGACCTCCTGGAAGAGGGTGCAGGCGTGCCGGGCTACGTCGGAGAGTTGCCTGAGGATCCGTGACAGGGCCACGTTACTGACTGAGCAGAGGTCCAGCACCATCAGCACCGCCGCCGCCTCCCTCTCCCCGCCGCCGGCTGCCTCCGCGCCCTCGCCCGCTGTCCCTTGCTCCTCCGGCAGCGGGTCCCGTGGCGGCCGTGGCTCCGCACCCCAGCTCTCCTCCAGCACGGAGGCAGCGGGCTGCCGCCGGCACAGCCGCTGCGGCTCAACGATCCGCTTGGCGAAGGGCATTGCCGAGCCCTCGGCTGGGGCTCTCCCGGACTCCCACGGGTACTGGTAAGGATCGCTGCCCTTCTCCTCTTCTCTTCTTCACCGCTTCTTGCCCCGCCGCCGTCACTCACAGGCGGCCGCCGGCGGGCAGCTCATTGCCTCGCTCGCTCCCTGCACGGGGCTCCAGGGCTGCGGAGCCGCCGCCGTGCCGCCGAGCATCCGCCGCCTCTGCTGCTGTTGCTGCTGTCGCCGCTGCTGTTGCCGTTGCCGCCACCGGGAGCCGGGGCGCATCCGCACCACCTCGCTCGGTCTCTCTCACGCCGTCCCGCTCCGCCGGCGGGTGTGAAGGGGCGGCCCGAAAACCCGGAGAGAGGAATCCCGCAGCCGCGAGGAGGAGCGAACCTCCGAACCTCTGAACGGGGAGAGCGGCGGGGCGGGGGCCGTGCCGAGCCGCAGCCGCCGCGAGGAGGCGCTGCAGCGCCCCACCGCTCCTGGGAGAGGAAGGGATGGCGGTCCCGGTGCGCGGACAGCGGGGGGCACTGGCTGGAGGAGCCTGCAGGCGGAGGAGCTGCCTCTTAGGACGAAGCCCGGCCCAGCCCGTGTCACCTCCAGTGGGAGCACCCCTCAGATGCGAAGAAGCTGCTGAGAGAGGCAAAGGGGAATCCAAGTCAGGAGGCTCGACCGCTGAGGGCGGCAGGTGCCTGTCTGCTGGTGTCACCTGTCTGGGCACGGAGGAGGATACGGCACCCTCCAAAGTTAGGTGGATGCACTTGAGCGCATGGATTCTTGGGCAGTGTCAGGGGAGAATGGATTCCAATCAGCCACAGAGGGCTGCTTCTGACAAAAGACAGCTGAGCTTGATACATACCCTCCTGAAAGGTGAACACGCCTAATAAGCAGGTATAAAATCTGAACATCAGCTGTAAATTATTGGTGGTAAATATGCAGAGTGAATACGACAGACCAAGCCAGGTGGCGGCAATTGCAGGCATTCCACAGGTTGGAAACGTTAGCTGAAGTTTGCCCACTTGACCTTAATTTGTCATCCTTGCACACATGTGTCATGATGCAGTCTGTCATTATAGGACTACATACAGGCAGCTTTCAATTACCTCTGCTCAAAGTCTGAGCTGCAAATATCTGCACTGGAGAAAGCTTTGCTGTTGTATGCCCGCTCCAGGCTCTATATGGGCATGGTGACCAGCTCCTGGGACAAGCTTAGGTCCAGATGGCAGATATGGTTGTATTCACATTGCTCAAAGCCTGAGCTGATAAACCTTTCTCGCCCCTCTGCTAGCTTTTGGCCTGAACAGTTCACATGCCTTCACACTGTGCCCTTGGGAAGGGGAAGCACACCATAGTGCAGAGTTAGCACGACTGTTTAGCTTAAGTTTCCAACTGAGCTTGAATTGGGCAGCCAAGGCCCTGTACCTGGAGCTGGAAGAGGGCAGCCTGCCCCTGTCTGTGTCAGCCTCAGCACCACCAGCCCATGTTTACAAGGGGGTCTGAAATCTGTGTGCCACCCAGTGGGAGTGGGCAGGAACGTGAGAGCAGTTTCAGACCTAAAGAGTGCTCAAGCAGTACTAAAATTATTACTGACGCATCTGTACCACATCCTCCCAAGTTTCTTATGCAGCAGGGTGGCTTTTAGCCCTAGTAATAGAGCATGGGCTGTACTGCCCTTCCTGCCCATGGGAGTGACATTTATAAGCCACTGAAAGGTATTTTATTATTTCACTCGTAGGTTAATAGACGGGGAGGGAGTGGTTAAGTTTTAACCCTCCCAGCCATTCAGACTGGTGTGGGGTCACAAGAAAATAACCACTGAAGTCAAACCTGTTGGAAATAACATTATAGCACTCACCAGGCAGGGGCAGAAGCTCTCCCTGAGGAAAGCAGCTCAGGCTCTCCTCCTGCCTCTCTCAGGCACCTGATGAGCCCCTGGATTGCAGCAATCGTAACAGATCAAAGCTGCAAGAGGCAGGATTTTAGATTGTGCCTTACTGCAGCCTCCCAGTTGTATGCAAAGTCTGACCAGGTTGGGTGAGACAGGAGCTATGCAGCTCTCTTCCTTCCCTTGCAAGTAACACCTCAGTTCCTGCAACATATCCCTGCTCATCCTCATCAAAGCTACCAAAAGCCAGTGCTTGCTCTTCCTTTACTTTTTCCAGTCTGTTGTTACTACTGCACATTTCTGTAGACTCCATGGTCTCTCTCTTTGTTCCAGGTTTGGGAAGGTACAGCTCACCTTAGGGTGACTGTACTAGTCCCATGAGAATTGTGTGACTTTGATATGCAGCAGCATGAAATGAACACAGTCCCAAAGCCACGAGTCAACTTATTTAAAGGAGACGAGTCCTGACAAGTCTATTCATCTTCACCATAGGGAACATATTTTCATTTTGGAGGTCTCATTGCATTTCTGTCTTTCCCTCCATGACTGTAGGTGTTGCCATTTTATTTGGGTTTCCTTGTAAACAGAACAGACTCCATATATAGCTTGGGGGTGGAATACTGGCGCTTTCCACCAGGCAGGTGGAGACTATATCTCAGTTTCTTTTGGTTATCATGTAGCTCCTACTATTGCAGGTGCTAGGCAGTCAGGTCATACCTCACCCCAGTCACATACTCACTATATGTTTTCTACCAGCAGTACTCAGTGGTGCAAATCCAAATTCAGCAGCTTCTCAGATGGCCCCTAGATTGCTCGTGGTGTGTCTGTTCAAAAGCAGATGTAGTAAGTGGGTAGCATTCCTAAAGGTTAACTTCAGCCTCATGGGATAGGCCCCGCAGGCTCTCCCTGTAACCAAAGAGAAGAAAAAATATATTTCATGTGGGATTTCGAACACTTAACCTTGGGCCTCAGTTTCGAAGTGCCCCTCAGAGGGGCATGTCCTTCTGCTCTGACTGCAAGGAAGCCCAGGGAGGTTAGCTTCCATGGCTGAAGTTAAACTTCAGGAGTATTCACTAGGGTATCAATTTGTGAACATATCAGTCTGGACCAACCTTCTGTATCACCAGATTTTAAGAAGCACTTACAGACCTTGGAGATTGAGACATGTCAGAAAGAATACTAGTTGTGAACAGAGATAAGTATGTAAAATGGTCCCTTATGTATCTATTTATGGTGGGAAAAGCCTCCTGTTGGCCTGT
Source organism: Forpus xanthops (assembly GCA_032466535.1). Taxonomy (NCBI): domain Eukaryota; kingdom Metazoa; phylum Chordata; class Aves; order Psittaciformes; family Psittacidae; genus Forpus; species Forpus xanthops. The sequence goes on from JASSUY010020035.1 coordinate 89,466, forward strand.
ACTGCTTTCTTGCACGTGTGTTACCTTGTGTCGGTTGCCATAAATATAGGTTGGGATGTTTCTGTGGATGACAATGGCTTTCATCTGTGGCAATGAAAGGCTGCACAATGATTTAGACACATGTAGTGTGTGACTGTAAGAGTGGGCAAAAAGGGTAAAAGAACTGTTCAGCTTCATTTCTCACTGGTGGTGCTGGTGGTAGGCAGGCATCTGGATACAATCTTCAATTGCTGCTGTGCAGCTTCCCACCCTCATACCAGAGCCATACTCATTCCCTGGCTTGCACTTGCTGCTGTTACCCTTGCTGAGGTGTAATTTTATAGCAACACCAACCAGGGAATATTCATGCTGATGGAGGCAGAGAGCAAGGCCACTGGCAGATCAGAAGAAATCTGATTCCCTTCTGCAATGAGCTGCAGAAAGCAGGGAGGTGGGATTAGGCAGTCTCACCTGGTTTGGCAGGGCTGCTTTGGCCTGTTGCAGTATGTCTTGTTCTGCAGTGCCAGAAAGGGAGAAGAGGCTGTGAGTGCTGTAGGCTACTGTCATTTCCTCTGCTTTCCACAGCTGTCAGGAGGGTGCCTTTAGGCATTGTATTAATGAAGTTGTGGCCTTTTGACCATAATGTGACATCTGTCATCACCTGTGGTAGCCCCCCACTAAGTATACCACTTGTTTGTTCTCTGCAACAATGTCAGAGCATTAACAAACCTGTACCCATTCAGGTTAGCAAAAAGTATCTTTGTTGGGAAACTCCGGGGTCTAGCTGCCATACTGCACTTAGACCTGACAGTGATGTTTGCTGATCACACCAAGGTCATACTAAAGGTAAAAGCCTGTAAGGCAGGAAAGTAGCATAGTCAGGGCAGTTCACTGCAAGTCTAGACCTGCTCATTTAGGACTCTCAGTCCTGCTGGTTTGTTCCAGCAGGAACATATTAGGATCTTCTCCAAAACATGGGACATTAGGATTTCAGCTGGAAAATACTTTTGCTGAAGAGGGTCCCTGCGTTTGAGTGACTTAGGAAAAAGGCTGGTAATTCAGCTTTTGACAATATGTCCTATGTTCCCTAAAACACTCTTCTGTGAAAGGACATGGAGATGATTTCCTCCTTGAGTGGGATCTGGCCTTTAAAGGCTTTGTTCATCCTTGTGAACTCTCACAATACTTACAAATGCACTGTTGCTGCCTGTTTGCTATCACCAATAGTGCTGTGCAGTCTGAATTTTCTCTTGTTCCCCGTGCCTGGGCATCCTTTTCCCCTACTTTTTCCTTCTTCTTTGAGTAGAAGAAATTTGCAGCTCTCAGTAAAGCTGTTTCCTAACCTTCCTCACACCTGCTGAGGATGCATACAGGCATCAGAGCAATGGGTGTTTCTTTATATCAATCTGTCTTTCCTGTCCAGCTGCATTTCCCCAGGCACTCATATGCTGTCACCAGCTCAAACTGATCCAGTTCACTGCTGTTCTTTCTGATAGTTGTTAATATTCGTATTACCATAAACCTTTTCACTCTCAAACTATGACCCAACTGTTTTAGTCACTGGTTTAAGTGAGGAAAATGTAGGGCCTGCAGAGGTGTGTGTGTCTCTAGCAAAAGGAACTGGACTCTACATGATGCTGCAAATCATACAGGGCAGGCAAAACAGAATTAAAAACCTGTAAACTATCTCCTTTTCTCCAAACTCTCTTAATTATAGTTTTTATAGAGTTTATTTGTAATCAGAGTAGGGATGACGTCTCAAACCGAAGAGTGATTATGAAATTGACACTTCCTTTAAAATGTGCCTGAAGTCAAGTCTGACATGCTAATTGAATTTTATTAGTAAGAAATGCCTGTTTTAATAAGGAAACTTCCTTATCTCTCTGGCAAGTTTATGTTGGGTACACACCTACTGAACGTTTTCATCACTACTACCTGGCATTGCCAGTCAGAAAAAAATCCTCATTGGAGCATCTCACTGAACAGCGAACGCTGTAATTTTGTTTGATATTGATATCAGTTTCACATTCATACATCCCATTCATACATACCACCAGGGAAACAGAAGGGATGTAGGTGTTTCGCTTCCAGTGTGAGATCCATCCACGCTCTTTGTTGCTCTGACTTTAATTGCACTTAATTTGATAGCAGTGGGGGTTTAATCTGCACATTGTGGGTATTTTCACTGTTCTCTTTAATTTTGCCTGCTGGCATCAGGTGGTTTGTGCACATGAAGCCAAATCTGCAGCCTTGATTCAGGACTCAGCTAACCTCAGCTGACATTTTGCTGGTATCAAGACACTGGAAGCAACACTAGTGTAGAGAAAGGAAAATTTATTTTGAACAGAAGGTTAAAACCCCATCATCCGCAGATGATCATTTGTTCAATATTAACGACATGTGCTTTTACACATTCCAAAATAATTTTGCACATGCTGATTGCACGGTAAATGTGTGCTAACTCTTTATCATACAGCCTAAATGTGGAAGTAATTTCAAGTTTCTGTATTCTGATGTCAACCCAGCTTGCAGTTCATGTCACCAAGCTGAGGCCAGTAAAATGTCACTTCCACCCCTTATGCTTATGATGAGGAGCTGAGGAAGGGCCTACCCTGGGCACGGCCAGGTCACTGGCCTTCCCACTGCTTCTACCAGAGCAGAGAACTTCAGTTTGGTTGGGTGGGTGTTCACCTTGCCTGTCCCTACCTCTGTTGTTGCATGGCCCTATGCCACTCAGCCTTGGATGCTGCTTGGACTGCTGAGCACACTGAGCAAGATTGCTTTGCATTTCTGAGAGAGGAGGGTAGGTCCACATCTCAGGTTTCCTTGCAGCACCTCATGCCAGCCATACCGCAGCTGTTTTAGGTAAGATCCTGCCACTGGGCTTTACTGATGTGGATTCCAGCAGAGAAAGAGCGAGGGTGAATCAGGTTGGTTTCACCTTTCTAGGCTTGTGAGGGAGACCACATTATAGTATTTCAAGCTCTGGCCCATGGTGTTTAGGCCATATGCCAGCTCAGAGTGGCAGAGATTTAATTTATCAGAATGCACATGCTCATGAAGTTCAAACCAGAAAAAGAAAAAGGGAGTAAATCAGGTTCAAAGACCATTGGAGAAAGTAAATGTGAAAGCTCATGCTACCCGGCACGTACTCGTTCCAGCTGTATGATTTTCATTATGAATAAAAGTTTGTCTGCCAGGAGTAACTCTTTGATTTTGAATTAAATCAGAATAACAAAAGATAAATAATTACTTAGTAGGTGGGCTAATTCCTTCTTCCATGTCTTTGTCCACAATGGAGACAAAAAGAGTAGCTTTATGCTCAGTGGCTTGGCAGTGCTTCCAACCCTCTACCAAGAGAAAGGAAAGCCATCTAAACATTAATATTTTAATTCCTACCATAAAGCAGTGAAATCCAGCTCCTACCCTTGAGCAGGCTGAATAGTTCCTTCACATGGCAGAACTGGTGCTGGAAGCAGAACCAGTGGTCCAGTTTTTAAGAAGAAGCTTCATCTGACATAAATTCAGTTGGAGATCACTTGTGGTCTCATCATGGCCAGTCAAATCGGCTTCCTGTTTTGTTTAACTAACAAGTAATACTTTAAGTGCTCTGAAAATGCTCCATAATAGGAAAAGTCTGACAAAGTAAGTGATTACCGTTTCAAAGGAAAGCAAAGTTTATAGAAGCATAATTAGTCATCTGCTCTTAAACCAGAAAAATATGGCAGAGAAACTGAAAAGGTATCTTTGGGGTTTTAGAGAGGTACAGCTACATGTTAAGTAATGGAATGTCATTAAAGTCTGCATTTATTTTAAGGATAAACAGAACTATTATACAGTTACCCACCTTTATTTCAACTCTTTCTCTTTTCTGCCTAATAGGCTCTTTTCCTTGTGTACAGAAAAAACCCAGCCCTATCCTGTTTACAGTTGAGCTCCAATATACTTGAAATTATTACTTCAGATTTTGTACATTAAGTCTGTCTGCTGGCAAGAGGAAAACCCTCTCATATTATCTAATTATGGCTTCAAGAAGCAGTAATGAAGAAGTTGCACAGGCTGGGGCCTGTTCTCTCTTCTCTGGAGGCATCGACAGAAAGTCTGTGGTTGTGGTCACACAGAAACAGGGGAGAAGGCTGGGGCTGCCAGGCACAACAGTGTGCAGAGAGAAGTTTAGCATTCCACAGCACAAACATGGAGTCAGGCTCACATTCCTGATGCAGGATTGTAGCCTTGATAAATGAGGCTGAGACCCCCATCAATGTCTTCTTTCCCCTCCACTCTTGTAGCCTCAGATGAGATGTGCCTCAGGGGTGGCCTGGTTGGGTTGAGGATGGAGCTCTCCATGCTTTGGAGAGCTAAGGTGTGCAGCTGTGCCAGTGCAACCGCAGCACGTGCCTGCAAGCGTATTCCTGGCAGTGAGCTGTGAGCCAGAGTAAGGAGCTGCTGCCCTGCTTTGGGAAAGTCATGTCTGGCTGGTGGTAAGGCTCAGGTATATATTCCCTGGAATCATTTGAGCGGCCTATACCAATGTAAAATAAGGAAAAGTCAGTGGAGACTCATGCTAGACAAACCAGAATATGCACTTACAGGAAGGACTGAACCATGGTGTGAAGATTACTGCTAGTATAGCAACAGCAGTAATTTAGCTGTAAGGCCCACTGTAAAAGCCTAACATGAAAGTCACAGCTGAGCTCCATGCTGCCATTCCTAATGTGTTACAGATTCCAAAGCTTAGCTTAGGTGCTAATCTTGTAAACACTGTTGAAATCGTGGCATGGGCATGCATGTAGTCATACAGAGTAGTGCAGAGAATAGAATATCAAGGAGAATCAGAAGAAATCCCACTGATAGCTGGCCTACATGAAGGAAAACAAGACCCAAACTCAGATATGAATTAACTGGAATTTTCTTCTACATCTCATTAACTTCTGGGATGGAGAATCCAGCAAAGCTGTGATTTATTTGCCAGAGATTCACTCAAAGGATACTGCATAACTTGGTGTCCTGGCATTCTGAAAGTTATTTGCAACAATGAATTTTTAAAATTTATTGGAGAAAAGTGAGTGCATATTCCTCCAACCAAATTAAAAAAAAAAATTTAGAAAATTAATCGCAGAGTAATATTCAAAGGTTCATTAAAAGCAGCCAGGGAAAACAGATTACAGAGACTTCAAAGACTCACAGTACTGGTTAAGAATTATCTCTCCTTTTCAAAGAGAGTGTTATTAGCTAATCCTTGAAATTTGGGTTTTGGCAGATGACACAGTATTTCCTGCAGGTGCAGAAACAAGACAGTATTAAGAGTTTTGGTAATGCACAGAAAACTTCCCAATTAGACTTATGGTTCCATCTCTTCAAGCCAGCCTGAGTGAACTCTCTGATCCCTCATACATGTACTGAAATGTAACAGCATTTCTGAATACTCTAACCTACAAGAAGTTGTGCATCTCTTTTACCGAAAAAGCAAGTCTGTTAAGGTAATTGATTTTTTTTAAGAGGATAAATTGTGATGATGATGATCAATGCCTCATCACTAATATCAGTAGAACTAATAGAAGGTCCCTTGTGTGTGTTTCTCTCTGCTTTATCCATAGCTAATCCCAACTCCTCTGTTACTTGCAAGTTATCAAAAGAGAACAGAACAGCCACAGCTGTCTCAAGAAATTTGTTAAGATGAGATCCTTTGGCTTTGATTTAAAACCTGTCTGTCTCACAATGGCAGTTTTCCCACTGAGACTTCTACCTAAAATTTGGTCCAAAAGATGCATGAAGCTATGTCTTACCATTTCCATGGCAACCAATTGCTTAAAGTTAAATAACTGGGCTAAAGACACCCTTAATAATTAGCAACCTGAAAAGGAGAACCTGAATTCATAAGAGATGATGGAGTAGCAACAAAATTTGCAAGGAAACTTATTACTGTTTTCTAGCAATCAGTTCTGTTGCTAGTTATTTCCAGACGTACTCTGAACAACGTTGCTTATAAATTTAATGCAGAGATGTTCAGGTGTATGAATTTCAAACCATACACAACTGAATTTCATGTCTTATAGAAAAGAGGCCACAAGAACTCATTAAGTCTACCATTAATGATACAGACCCATGTGTGTGTATGTCAGAAGACATAAACGTTACAGAGACACAGTAAAACTTACCACTTCAGTGACTAGTTTGGATCTGTCCTGAAGAAAATATTTTTAAGTGCTCTTGAGATCTTCAGTAACTTATACAGGCACTTGTATTAGCTTGTAACAGACAGCTTCTCTTATTCCTCACAAGTTCATTCTCTGAAGGGTGCTTTATCCCATATACAGCCTCAGGTAGATATACAGTGTGGATGCTTAATATCACAAAATTGACATGGCTGCAATTGTTGTTGAACCACATGCATATATACTGCAAAAGAGCCACAAGATACCAAAAAGTTAAGCTCAATCAAAAATGAGTATTTGTCTCAGATCTCATGTCAGTCTGCAATGATCAGAGAGATGAAGAGATAAGAAACATATTTTGGCCAGATTGACTTGTCTGTTTTGATTCAATATCTAGAATAACTACATATTTTCCAATACTTGGTTTTGTTAGAGTCCTCTGAGCTAGCTGGAAGATCTGGGACAGGAGGTGGAGTATGGCTGATGACATCAAAAGCAATTAATGCAGCATTATTAAACAGGCATCACCAACATTATACAACTATGTGTCAAAAAAATGCCAAAAAAACAATACAAAACCCAAATTAAACTCAGGCACAAGCCCACTTAGGACCACAATTAAGCCATTGCGCAAGTGTCTTGATTTTCAAAAGCTTCTCTAAGTGGCCCTTATTATTCTAATTTTATTGACATTTGTGCAGATGTGTCAAAATGCTTGCTGAAGAGTTTAATCCGATATAATACTGTTCAGAGAACAAGAAGGCTCAGGAGATTAATTTTTTCTTTTTTTTTTTTTTTTGTTAAAAGAGAGATTTAAAGTTACTTGGGTGTTACAGAATATTTATTGCTCAAATTAAAATAACCCAGAAGTTAGTAAGTGAAATACTTGCTTCTGGAAATAAAAAAGCTGTGTCTTGAATGCAGGGCATTTAAGCAGAGCTGTGTAACTTATTATAGCTCTCATTTCTTTTGCACAGATTCTTTTCCCTGCAGGTGACAATTAAATGATGTTGGGTGTACTGCGGGACCTGCTCCTCCACAGCCAACACAGATTCTTTTCTGTAGGCAGAGGCCCTTTATGTAGGTGGGATAAGGAGTGGGGAGAGAGGTTGCAGAAAAAGCACAATTTGGAGGATACTCTGACCCTAACATGAGCTTCTTAACTGTGATTATAAACATAAGAAAGGTATCTAGAACCTCCATACTTGCTCTTTACTCAATGTTATGGGTCAATGAGTTGTTCATCTTGCTAAGACCAGAATGGTGCTCAAAAAATGCCTATATCTACCCCTCGTTTATAAAGGCATTGTCTATCTAGCTTGGACATCTCAGTTACAAAAAAGCACCAAGAGTCAGGTGGAATGAATCTGGGCCCCAAAATCAGGATATGCTCTCAGTATACTTCAGCACCTTCTGTTTTAGATCAGTCAACTTCCTGGAGTCTATTCCTGTACTCATCTTAAAAGGCAGATAAGCAATGACCTCTGGAAGATTTTGAGGGAGCATGAGGTATGTGGGGGAAAACATCAGAAAACAAAAGTGGCCACAGTGAATTATAAAAACCACAGTGGTTATAAAACACCTTGCTGACTTCACCGAATATAGGTAGGTAGGAACAGTGAGAAAGAAAATCAGTTTACAGGAGGTGGTACTGAATCATCATGGATGATTGCTGCTGCATGGAAGCTTTTTTGAAGGCACTATGACATCTACTCAACAAGAGTAGATTCCTGTTCATGAGCCAGAATAGCAGTTCAGTTGCATACTCTACCTATAAAAATTATGTCAACACCACTATCCCGAGCCATTGTACTTGAAGGATTGGCTAAGTGTTTTATGTGGATTTCTCCATGTCTGCTATAGTGACTGTTACCGATTTTAGTTTCCAAATAATGTATGCTTTGTTAAAATATCCTGGCATATTTAGGAATGTCTACTCTTTGCACCTATCTTGACAGCAGCCAGAGCTGTACCGACAAATGAAAATGTTCCAAGTACCTGAATAAGAACCAAGAGCAGAACCCTCTGGTTCTTTACAATGCAGCCCATACTACCTACATAAGACCCCCTTCTGTGCAGTGGCAATGAAGCTGCAGTGAAGCTGTTGACTGAAGAATGTGGCTGGACACTGTTCAAATGGGTGATGCAGGATGCAGCATATTTAAGATTATTCTACTTTTGGAATGGTATCTAATCTTTTACTCAAAAAAAAAAAAAAAAAAAGAAAAGAAAGCTTTGATAATCAATCAAGAGGAACGAGAAGCGCAAGGAAAGAAGTTTATTTTTCAGCCTTGTTCCCACAACTTTACCTACATTTGTTACTATTTTAACATTGTCACAATACTTAAAATCTTACCACAGGCAAAATGTCTAAACAATATTGTTTCCACTTCAAAACTAGGCACAGAAATCCAGTCTTGTGGGTCTGCCTTGACAAGCATACAACACTGAGCATTGTAAAGTAAAATCAAATTGAAGTGGGAATTCAAAAAAATCCATGTGCAGAGCATATTAAAAATTCACTGCAACATCACTGTTCAAGTATAAGGTCTTAGGTTACACAAAATGAGTTACTAAAGCACAAATTGTTCTTGAGAGCTACTTATCTTGCTCTCCATAATTAATTTAATACCTTCAATGAGAACAAAGGTTAAGGCCTATTTTCCAGTGGGGGTCACTGTTCAAGAATAGCCTCTAATTCTTTTTCTACGGAAGTTCAAACGCATCCTAAAAACTCCAGGCATAATCCATACAGCTCATGCTAATGTATTGAAATTTGATTGGAACAGTTCACATCAGCTGTCAAAGTGAATCCTATGCAAAGGTGAAATGTGTGGGCTATGGGAAGTGAATTATCAGGTGATTAACACTCCATATGCATAACAAAGAAGTGAGACAAAAGATGGGAGGGCGGGGAGATGTTTTTACCTTAAATGAGGTTTGGCCAGAATGCTGTGGTCATGGAATAAGGAATTAAGATCAACTATCAGCCTTCCTTCCTTCCTGCCAGGATGGCATTTAGAAACTTTCATGTCCTGGCTATCACATTTCATGGCTGCAAAGCCAAGTTTGACTTTATTTTCAGTAGAAATGGAAAAGTAGAGGACCTCCAAGGTTCAGTGGAGGGGTCTCCACACTCAGCCACAGCGGTGTTGACCAAAGGAGTAATGTCAAAGAGAAGGGTTTAGAAAATAAGCTGTGCATTTCAACGCACACCAGTCTCCTTCTTCCCCAGCCTTCCTGGGATTAAGGTTTTCCTGGCAAGAGCCTAATGCAGCTGTGAAGAGAGAAGCCAGTGCTCGTGTTTGAATTGGCATGAACTGAAGGGTGCATGGGGCTACACCCAGGTATCGATGTCATATGTCATGGCTCTGATAACTTCAGTGGCATCAGGACCTTCATCCCAATTGACTGTGTCATTAAAACCTTGATATTAGGAGCTGGTAGCCAGCCACAGACACTGGAGGGGAAGTGCTACATCCCAGGTAGCTTAGTGGATGTGTTGTTTAATAATACTGAGCAATACATAAAATTAGTATTCTTGCCTTTCCATATAGCTAGGCTGCTTTTGTGTACCAGCAGACTGGCCCACTGGCTCTGCTTTGGTAGCATTAATGTAGGCATGCATCCTCACAAGTGTCACTTAAGCTCTGAATTTTTTCTCTTAAAAGATAGTTACTATTATTCACTGTTAGTATCAGATTTCTTACTGAACTTGATTTAATGCTTCCATTTTTGACTGAAAACTCACATAAAACTGAAAACACCCCTTTAGAGCAGCACTACTGTTATGTTGTTCCTCAGCAGCATGACCTTTATACCTGGTTGAATTCAGATTAAAAAGCTGTTACTGCTCCTTGCTACCAGAGGACAGCAGCAGCAGGCCTCAGATCATAGGGGACAAGTATGGAGGCAGCTCTTATGTACAGACATGAGGAAGAGCAGAACAGGTTGCCCAAGGAAGTTGTGGCTGCCCCACCCCTGCCTGTGTTCCATGTCAGGTTGGATCGAGCCTTGAGCAACCCGGTCTAGTGGGAGGTGTCCCTGCCCACGTCAGAGGGCTGGAACTAGACGATCTGAAGGTCTTTCCAACTCTTAACCATTCTATGACTCTATGATTCTGCGACCCTATGACATCTACTCTTAAAGGCAAGGTTCAGATCTTTTGCTCCTAAAAATTGAAGTGATACCACTGGAGCTCTGCTGTTTTTAATTGCTAACATCCATCTCAGAAACTTTCAATCTACAAAATGGGGAGCTGGCAGTTCTCCCCTCCACCCAGCGTTGGGAGAGGGGAAAGGAGTTATTCAAGTAGTAGTTCCAAATATAAAGATGTTAATCCCTGCCTGAAGGGATTATGAACTTCATCTCTTTATGGTTCAAGGAGCAGCCTTTATTACTCTTAATAATCCGTACTAAAATTTCACTAGGAATAGGTTACAAAGTCTGTTGGTTAAGGGAGCACTCAGTGCATCAAATAGTTCTACTAAAGTTCAGCAGAGTCAGAGACATCCGAAATACAGACATGGCATTTCCTACCTACTACAAAGTTTTGTGTATTTTTTAGTCATTAGTATTTGTCAGCAACAAGTCAGCAACTCCATGGTGTACAGACAAGAAACCTGGAGAGCAGGAGAAATGTAGTTCATTTGTTCTTGAGCTGGGACTGAGCTCTGCCTTCTGCACCATGCCAGTTTGGACATGTCTGCACATGGGGCATGCCTCCATCTGGTACCTGAAGAGAAGACTCTTTATTAGTCACACACACAAGAGTGATCAGGAATTCTGGAAAACATTGAGACATCTTTAAGAAATTTCATCACTCTGAGAAATTAACTCTAAGAAATGAAGAGCCAGACTACAAACTGTCATGTTTAGAAATTGAGTCTTTGTTCAAGAAGAAAACTGCTGGCAAAGATCATCCAAAACCTAAGTATGTTCATGTAGCTGTAAGCCTCATGCTTTGTTTAATGCTTGCAATCTCAGCATCTTCGCGACTGCAAAATACTAGTTCTTTCACTTCTGTGCATACCTGTGTCCTTTCATGTCCTTGAATGTCCTTTCTCCATTACATCTGAATAAGAATTGAAGTCTGTCAGCCAATGTTGACCTGTAGTTAAATACTCTTGGTACAAAAGGGAACTTTATTTATAATACAAAGTATTTCACTGGATGACTTGGGTGTGGTGTAAGCAGATGTATATGAGAAAGACAAAGGAAAATGTTCTTTCTGCCTCACCTGAGCAGATGTACACATGACTTCATGATGTGCTTATGTTGCACTCTGTTACAAAATGAAAGTTGAACATTTTGTTGTGCTCCAATTTTGGCATCATCTCCATAGATAATACAGAGCACTTCACAGACTTTTTGAGAATATATTTTTTTTCCCCCCATGATGTTTATGGAAAAAGAAATTTGTCACACTACCTTGCAAAAGGCAGTTGCTTTTTTGACTGGATGCCAAACTGAAATTCAGACATGGCTGGCCAGAAATGAGATTTATTTAAATCCTACTAATCCTGTGCTGTTGATTGGTACAAGGCACCATTACAGCTGGGTAAGCTTCCCAAGCTTATCATCTGATTCTGTTTGGAGTCATGAGATCACTCTGGATTCTCAGTTTTTCCCTTGTAAAGGGCTGTGTTGCTGCTTCGTTCCATTTTCTGCTATAAACAATAAAGAGCGAAAGAAATCATAGACCTTTGCCAGCAAATGCAGAAAATTCAAGTCAGGTGGTTTACTGATCATGGTGATATGCTGTACCAGTGAGAGTGGAATGAGAAGACATGGGCCTGTCCTCAGAGAGGTTAGGAGTCTGCCTGTTTAATTAGAAGGCCTTCTTGTACTGACATTGATGAAACTGCAAGCCATTGTCAGAGGCTGAATTCATACTTGGAGTAATAGAATGATTGAATCATTTTGGTTAGAAATTACCTTTAAAATCATCAAGTCTAACCATTAACCCAGCACTGCCAAGCACAAGTAAGCCATGTCCCTAAGTGTCACATCCACACATCTTTCACATACCTCTAGGGGTGGTGCCCACTTCCGTGGGCATCTTGTTCTGATGCTTGATGACTCTTTCAGTGGAAATATTTTTCCTAATATCCAGTCTAAACCATCCTTGGTGCAACTTGAGGTTATTTCCTTTGGTCCTTGTTACTTGGGAGAAGAGATTGACACCCACCTTGCTACAACCTCCTGTCAGGTAGTTGTACAGAGTGACAAGGTCTCCCCTGAGCCTCCTTTTCTCCAGGCTGAACAACCTCAGTTCCTTCAGACACTCCTCATGAGACCTGTGCTCAAGACCTTTCACCAGCTTTGTTGCCCTTCTCTGGACATGCTCCAGCACAGTAATGTCTTTCTTGCGGTAAGGAGCCCAAAATTGTACAGTTTTCAAGGTTAGGTCTCACCAGAGCTGAGTACAGAGGCATGATCACTTCCTTAGTTCCTCTGGCCACACTAGTTTCGATACAGGCCAGGATGCTGTTTGCCTTCTTTGCCACCTGGGCACAAACTGGTCCATATTCAGTTGGCTGTTGTCCAAAACCCCCAAGTCCTTTTCCCCTGAGCAGCTTTCCAGCCACTCTTGCCCAGGCCTGTAGCACTGCATGGGGTTGTTATGACCCCAGTGCAGTACCCAGCATTGAGCCTTATTGAAACTCATACCATTAGCCACAGATCATCAGTCCAGCCTGTCCAGATCCCTCTGTAGAGACTTCTTACCCTCAAGCAGACTGACACTCCCATCCAGCTTGATTGTCATCTGCAAACTTGCTATCCTCTCATCCAAATCATGGATAAAGATACTCAACAGAACTGGGTACAGCACTTAGCCCTGTGGAGCACCACTTGTGACTGGCTGCCAACTATAATTCCGTTCACCACCTCTTTGGCCCTGATCATTCAGTCATTTTTTTTGCCCAGTAAAATATACACCCATCCAGGCCATGAGCAACCAGTTTCTCCAGGAGAATGCTGTGGGAAATAACATCAAAGGCTTTAGTGAAGTCTAGGTAGGCAACATCCACAGACTTTCCATCATCCACTAAGTGTGCTATCTTCTCCTAGAAAGAGATCAGGTTAGTTAATCAGGACCTGCCTTTTACAAATCTGTGGTAACTGGGTCTTATCACCTGATTGTCCTGTGTGTGCTGTGTAGTGGCACTCAAAATGATCTGCTCTAAAACCTTCCCCAGCACTGAGATCAGCCTGTAGTTCCCCATATCCTACTTCTGGCCCTTCTGGTAGATAGGCACACTTCCTTCAGGAAGCCTTGGCTTTATGTTGCCTAGGAGATGAAGGTGAGACACAAGGCTCCCAGAAGGTTTTCCAGTGGATTTAAAAACCACCAGGGAGCTGGAAGGAGTCTATTGATATTTCTCTTCCACTTGAAGGCAGCCAATAGACTTCCATGTGTCTGTGGATTACAAGGTTGAAAACCACTCAAGACATGAAACACTGACTTGGTTCTATTAGCAGCAGTGACTGGTGCACCCACAGAGAGGTACTGTACTGAAAACCTGAATATTTACACTCTACCTAGCTGAAGAAAGAGTAGGACCTTTACAGTAGGGTTGTCCCTTGACTAAAAAAATCTGCTTCATTTACTTTTTTTTTTTTTTAGTATACTGCTTATATTGTGTGTTCCAACTTGACAAAGCTACCTCAGAGTCCAAAACAACATATTTGTTTGGCTTTATACCTCACTGGGATATTATCTGTATATCTGCTGTCTGCATCCAAGATCCTCTGGAAAAATTCCTGCCCTTGAAGCTTATCTAGTTCTAGAGTAGTTAGAAGGACACAGATTCCAATATATCCAATGTAGACCGTATTTCAGTGTTATCAAGGTAATGCCAATAATACAATTTGAGTTGAAATAAGAAGATACATATTCAGTTTTAGGCTTAACTAAATCTAATGGCATGTAGATACAACTTGAAAGGACAGTGGATGAGTAAGAAAAAGCTTCTGAGCTGTAATTTTACATAGAAAGGTGAAAATTTGAAAGATATGAGGACAGCTGAGTTATGTTGATTTTTACTTTAAGATATTTTCAAGGATTTTCACCTCAGAGGGGATTTGAGGACTGTGACTGTCTTTTTTACTGTGTTCATGGCACCCCTGCAATGAAGACTGCTCTATTTCTGAGTTTCATAGGTGCTGTGGTAATACAGACAATAGCAATGGATGCAATGGATGGAGTGTTGCGTCCCAACTAGAAGGAAGTGCTGCAGGAGGGCCAGGAGACCTCCATGGGTGCATAAGAAGCTGCTGAGGAAAATTCAAAGGAAAAAAGAGGTTTATAAAAGGTGGAAACAAGGACAGGCAGTTTGGGAAGAATACAGGGATGTTGTCTGGGAAGCTAGGGACCAGGTTAGGAAAGCTAAGGCCTAGTTAGAATTAAACTTGGCTAGGGATATTAAAGGTAACAGGAAGGGATTCTATAGGTACGTAGCAAATAAAAGACAGACTAGGGACAATGTGGGTCCTCTTCAGAAGCCATCGGGAGAACTGGCTACCATGGATATGGAGAAGGCTGAGGTGACTTCTTTGCCTCAGTCTGGCAAATGCTCTGACCACACTACCCAAGTCTTGGAAGGCAGACGCAGGGATTGTGAGAATGAAGACCTCTGACCCACTGTAGGAGAGGATCTGGTCTGAGACCACCTTAAGAACCTGAATGTACACAAGTTGATGTGACCTGATGAAATCCATCCGCGGGTCCTGAAGGAGCTGGCAGATGAAGTTGCTAAGCCATTGTCCATCATATTTGAAAAATCTTGGCAGAGAGGAGAAGTTCCAGATGGCTGGAAAAAGGGAAATATAACCCCCATTTTCAAGAAGGGGAAAATGGATGAGCCTGGGAACTACAGACCAGTCAGTCTCACCTCTGTGCCTGGAAAAATTTTGGAGCAGATTGTCCTGCAAGGTATACTGAGGCACATGAAAAACAACAAGGTGCTTGATGACAGCCAGCATGGCTTCACTAGGGGGAAATCCTGCCTGACCAATTTGGTGGCCTTCTATGATGGGGCTACAGAACTGATGGACAGGGGTAGAGCAGTTGATGTCATCTACCAAGACTTGTGCAAAGCGTTTGACACTGTCCCACATGACATCCTTGTCTCTAAATTAGGGAGACATCAATTTGATAGGTGGACCACTCGGTGGATAAAGAACTGACTGGATGGCTGCATGCAGAGTTGTGCTCAATGGCTCAATGTCCAGCTGGAGACCAGTAACGAGTGGTGTCAATCAGGGAGCAGTGTTGTGACCGGTCTTGTACAACATCTTTGTCAGTGACATGGACAGTGGGATTGAGTGCGCCCACAGCAAGTTTGCCAATGACACCATGCTGTGTGGTTCAGTTGATATGCTGGAGGGAAGGAATGCCATCCAGAGGGACCTTGACACACTTGTGAGGTGGGCTGATGCCAACCTGATGAAGTTTAACCATGCCAAGTGCAAGGTCCTCCACCTGGGTGGGAGCAATCCCAGGCACAGCTACAGGTTGGGCATAGAAAAGATTCAGAGCATCCCTGCAGAGAAGGACTTGAGGGTGTTGGTTGATGAGAGAATGAACATGAGCCAGCAGTGTGTGCTTGCTGCCCAGAAAGCCAAACGTACCCTGGGCTGCATCAAAAGGAGTGTGACCAGCAGGTCAAAAGAGGTGATCCTGCCCCTCTACTCTGCTCTTGTGAGACCTCACAGTATTGTGTGCAGTTCTGGTGTCAACATAAAAAGGACAGGGAACAAGGGCAGAGGAGGGCCATGAGAAAGGTCAGGGGTCTGGAGCACCTCCCACATGAAGACAGGATGTGAAAGTTGGGTCTGTTCAGCCTGGAGAAGAGAAGGCTGCGTGGATACCTCATAGCAGCCTTCCAATATCTGAAGGGGGCCTATAGGGATGCTAGGGAGCAACTCTCCATGAGGGACTGTAGTGAGAGAAGAAGGGGTAACAGGCTCAAACTTAAGCAGGGGAAGTTTAGATTGGATCTGAGGCAGAAATTCTTTAGTGTAAGAGTGGTGAGGCACTGGAATGTGTTGCCCAGGGAAGTTGTGAATGCTCCACCCCTGATGGTGTTCAAGGCCAGGTTTGACAGAGCCTTGGGTGGCACAGTTTTATGTGAGGTGTCCCTGCCCAGAGCACAGGGGTTGGAACTAGATGATCTTAAGGTCCTTTTGAATCCTGACTATTCTATGATTCTATGATGTGATTCATTTGTTAACATTTCTCTGTAGTCTCACACAGAAGCTGAACAACATGGAAATGTAAACCGTATAATAAATGTATGTTGTTGATCCATCTCAGCCCTAAAATATCATCCATCCCTTATACTGAACGTCTTCAAACATTTTAAAGTGGAGTCTCTTCTATGAGTGCACAATGCATTCTTGAGACCATGAAGCCCTTCCAAATATAATAAAGCATGCCATGCCACTGTTGCCAAGGCAGAAATTCACAGCTGCATAACCAAGGTAAATTGCTGTACTTATGGGATGTGTAGCATTGATCCACATCTTTATTTACTGATCTCCAGCCTACCCAGCTCTTGTCACTTCACAGAGGAATTTTTAAGTGTATTGATTTACAGAAGTATTATTTGCAAATAACAGTACAAATATATTATTTGCAAAACTATTAGCTTTGGCATTGAAAGATGGCTGGCTGTCCTCTCCCCAGTCCTGCGTCCCAGATGTAGGATGATAAACCTCACTTCTGGAATTTGCTACCTTGCACATACATCAAATGGAACAAACGTGAAAAACAGCAGGGGTTTAGGATGCCACAGGAGGTGGTAATGCCTGCGTCTGTGAGAAGCTGCTTGGGGGAAAACAAAAGAAAGTGGTATCCTGGTCTGTGTATCTCAGCTCTCCAAATGTGGTAGATATCTCCAGCGCAGGGAGAAGGCTCCTCAGAGACTGGCAGCCTATATCTACTTGTAGGCCTGACTCTGTACTGCTAAAAAAAGTGGAAATCTCTGCACAAAGGTACAAAGCTATTCCAGTGGTAGGAACTGGATAGTGTGGAAAAGACAAACAGTCTTTTCCTGCTGTGATTAACAGAGCAGCAACAATTTTCACTACTAAGAGACTGCCTTATTCTGGAAAAGACAATCTCTGAATACCCTTTGTTGCAATAGTATTGTGCTTGCAAGGAATTACTACAGTGGGATCAGGGAATTGCTCCAACAAGTTGAATGAACTTTAAAATTTGTTCTCCTAACCATCTTAGAGCTCATTCTGCTGTTGGACAGTTGGCATTTCTGCATTTCTTCCCATCAAGACATGGGCTGCTTAGAGATTCCTCTGGCTGTCATAGCTTCTTGACTTCTGATTATGTACAGCTTATGCTTCTGATTATATATAGCTTATACTTCTGACAGTTCACATAAATGGTCTTATTTAAAGCAGACCTGATGATTTCTTAATGCTTTTCTAGGCTAAGGTTTCAAAAGAGTTTTCTCTTTAATTGAGTTTATGGCAGCACTGTATTTCACAGCTGGTTTTAATGTATTTTTGGAGACTATATGGAATCCATACTTGAGTTACAAGGTATGTATATCAGATGAAGCCATAGCCACCATTCCCTGGCAAAACTGTTAGATCAAATGAGCTGAATCTCCTCTACTTTATTGCCTAATTAATTCTTGAACGACCAGTGAATTGCAGGAGTGGGAAACCTGCCAACTTTGGTTACACTCTGTATTAAGTTATGTCAGAAAGGATTGGAAAGTGAGGGTTTTCTTAATCTAGGTTCACAGAAGGGAACTTCTAGGTAGGTGGGCAAGAAATTTTTTGCCTGCTTGCACAATTTAATAGCAAGAGGAAGCAGTTCTTCAGCCAAGGGTCAAAGTCTCCAGGGAGGAGCAGATCCCACAGGGAGCAGGACCGCGAAAACGCTCACATTTCTCAGTGCCAACTTGCTGATAAACAGGATGGAGTTGACTATCTGCAGCCGAGTCTTCCATGGATGACTAGATATTTCATTGGTTTTGCAAGTAATGCCAGAAATCAGAGAGCAGATTAGGTGGAGAGGTAAGTCATGGGCTGCTGGAGATGGAAAAACAGCACAGAAAAATTTTCAAGAAACAATGTCTTAGGAAGAACACTATTACTGGTAGGGTGATGCTAGACACATGATTATCAGTGAAAAACTCCTTGTATTGTCCTAGACCAGCAATTTCCCTATTCTGATGCTTTATCCTGGTTTTAAGTATAGGAAGACTCTTTTAGGCATTTGGCCACATGACAGGTTTATTGCTCACATGCTTGCTGCAGAAAAAATAAAACCTACCTATTCTACAGCCATGGGCCTTCAGGAGCCACTGCCACACCGTTCAGTGCACACAGATGGAGTCCTCACTTCTGCGCTGCTTTTCTGGGCCATGCTGATCTACAGTTGGTAGCCCTGAGGCGGCTTTGGCTGTAGGTACTCTGTCTGGACAGAGTTGCAGTGGAGCTACTGAAGTGCTGGGCAGGGCTGAGTAGAATGGCTGCTTTTGTCTTTGCTGTCTCTGCAAGACCACCTTGATATCCAAAGTTGCATGAAGCGAGTAGCAGAGCACGTACTGCCACATGTAGAATCATAGAATAGTTAGGGTTGGAAAGGACCTTAAGATCATCTAGTTCCAGCCTCCCTGCTATGGGCAGGGACA